>JAEIIU010047664.1:0-38099 GCA_018874675.1 Drosophila baimaii
ATGACTCCTTCACTGCGTTGCAAACTTCTGACTAAAATTATAATACCCTGCAAGGGTATAAAAAACAAAGTAACTCGAGACACGGGCAGATACTGCGGATATAGGAGAGGGAACGCGATTTGAAAAGAGTACTAAAAGCGAAAATAAATCCAGTCACGTGTGAGAAATATTTCCAGGAACTCACTCTCGAGTTTGCCTCGACTTTTATTTGTCATTATTTTTCATCAAATTCCAGTAGCAACCATAACCCAGACCATGTTATGGTTATTCATCAGGGGTAGTGGATAGGGTATAGGGTTGGAGTTTCATTGAAAATAAACATATTTCTAAAGCCTGTCTGTGAAAGAATAGTAGTTACTCATTCTTACTCTCCACCAAGATTTTTTAAGAAACCCTTAAGGCAGAGCTTAACATGGTTTAAGCATCTTAAGCTTGTATTCCCTTTCAGTCATTAAAAATTACATATAAATTGTTAGCTTGACATTAGTTCAGACATTACATATAATCTTCAGGAACGCTTACACATTCCAAAATGGCCAAGAGCATTCAGTTGCAAATATATTTATTACAAAATACAAACATTTCTTGGTCTGAAATTATCAAATTTCAAACTTCAGTGCAATTGATTGCTAACTGCATTAAGTTCAGGCAGATTATATGTCAAAGGTACACACACACGTTATCCCTCAAAGTGATTATAAACATGAACAGTGTGTGTGGTGTGGTGTGGTGTGGTGTGTGTGTGTGTGAGTGTGTGTTTGGAAACACATCAAGGTGATCAAATATGTTATGGCACCGAACGGGACCGGGACCGGGGTATTTATAACATTTATGGTTGCCGCCATCGTTGTGGGCAGCTTCGAAGGTTACACCAGCCGGCAATCTATACGTAGGCATTAATGTGCACAGGGCAAAAATGATGGAATTATGGAATATTCGTTTAATTTCCAATTATAAATTATATTATATTATATAGACCTTCGAAGGGTTAAGCCTAGCCTATATTATTCCATTCCATTCATGAGTTTTCTAATGCTTAAATGTACACAAACAAATAAGGCAACATTTCTTCAAGTGCACCCTTAAAATGCGTGCATGCACAGGTGTACATATATGTGTGTGTGTGTGGGTGTTACTCAGGTGCAGCACAGCTGCAATCAAGTTGGTATTTATGTATAATTTATATCGCGTGGCTGCCACAAATTCAATTCAATTAGAAAATGCTGAAAAGCCATCAAATATGCGGCAGGGAAAATCAAAATCAAAATCGAAATCAAAGAAGCCAAGGACGTTCGTTCGTTCAGCATCAAAACTCAAAGTGGGCCTCCTCGCTGCTAGTGGGCGTGGCAGGTCACGACCTGTGCTTGTGCTTTTGCTTTTGCCTGTTCTGTTGCCGCCTTTGCTCTGCTTTCGTTACAACAAAATTTGTTGCTTTTTGTTCGGGGGAAACATGATTAACATAAAATTAAACGATCCAATAAAGTGGCGGGGAAAATAGCTTTGAACCACCTGCTGTCGCAAAGAGCCCCCCACCAAACAACCAACCAGCCCCCCCTCTGGCCATGAATTTCGAGAGGGAAAAGCCACTGTGGAAATTGACTTCGATGACGAATTTTTAGCTCTGCTTCTTTCTAAGACTACTATGTACCATATATATACCTACATACATACATGATGTATTCCCATAATGAAAGAACAAATTGTGTGCCTTGTTAGCTGAAAAGCTAAATATGTTTCTATTTAAAAAGGTATTTTTATTGATTTACATTTTATTTGGTTTGATTTTATTATTTATATATATATTTATATATTTCTATATATGGAAAATCTATTAAAAAAATATTTGTAGTTCTTTTTTCCCTGTGTTCCCCTTCCTCCACTGTCTCCATCACAAGTGTCGCCTAATTGCAAGCGAAAAGAAAAACTTTGTTTATTATAATTAGTGGACAAATACACAAAGACATACACGCCTGGCGGCTGCCAAGGTGGAGGGGTGGTGTTCGAGTGGGAGATAAGGGGGGCTAGGGGATGGTGGGTGTTAGTCCAACCATTTCAACGCACAAGTCGAGGATCCCACGGGGGCACAACAAAACAACAGCAAATGAATATCTCAAGTGGATTCGAGGGGAAAAATAGAGACACAATACAGAGAAAATGTCCAGAAGACACTGGAAAAAAAGTGAGTAGTTTATTAAAATATTTAGGTGAAATATAACGACCTTATATCTAATAAAATCTAGGATTCAGCAAACTTGCTTTATTTGTATTCAGAGTTCAGTGAGACCATTTCTTTGCAATAATTCAAGCAGCGGTGGGCACACAGTGGCTCTTTCAGCTCCCTCAGCTCTATTTGTTGTTTTTTTAGAGGCGCCAGCTTGTAATCAACGATCCTTAAAAACTATACAAAAACAATGCCACTGAAATTTGGGGTGAAAAGGGCAGTTTCTCGAGAATATAAAAACAAAATTAATGAAAATAGCGACGCACATTTAAGAAGGTGCATGATTGTTGATTTTGGAGTACCCAACGCCGTTTTTATTTTTTAGTTACCAAAACTCTCAGCTTTTTTGTTCAGTGTAAATGGCAGTAATAAGCAATAAGTAAAATGAATGAGAGAAAAATCAAACCCAGACAACCGCTGGGACCCCTAGCTAGCAGGGGAAAATGTGTACACAGAGCTACATAAGTAAGCAAACTTGAGGCAGGGGCAAAAGAAAAAAAAAATAAAGTGTAATCCTTGAAATGCTTTTAACACAAATTACCAACAACATTTAATTGGGTCGAGTGGCGGCGGGGTTTTTCTATAGAAGAAGATAAGCTCTGCTGACCAAAAGCGGTTACCTTACTTTTACTCACTGTCTTACACCTTTGAGGCTGGCGATTTTTTTTCTTTTGCTATATTTTAGATATATATTCTGCTAAAGATGAAACCGAGAGTTTATCCCATCTTTTGCCCCCTTTCTTTTCTAAGCCCTATTCCCATCTACCCCATTTTCTTTTGATGAAAGTTGTCAGAGCAACAAAACGGAAATTAAATTACTTGAAAATTTCGTAATTAAAGTCACTTTCACTTGGCAAACGCAACCAGACCAACCACTCCATCAAGTTTGTTTTTTTTTTTTTTTTTTCTTCACCCCATTTTCCTTTATTTTCCGCTAAATGTATCGCTTCTTTTTCAGCGTTTAGCTTTTGCCATTGGCGTGAAATTTTTTGGTAGACGGTTTTTATAAGTACAAAAATAAATCAGAAACATATTGTAGGAGTTAGCTTCTTTGTTGATTTATAAATTGCCATTTGTATTTGCTACAAAACAGATTTCGTTTTTGTTTAATATATTTCTTTTTTTTTAGCTCTGAAAAATATTTTCAGATTAATGAGCAGCATTATAAACACTTGATTTAGTGTTATTTTAAATAAATATTTTATTGTTTCAGGCTTATAAGGATATTATATAGATTTCTTGAGGGGAAAATGGATTAAAGATGACATAAAGAGTGTGATAAGGACAGTTTGGAATAACACCTCTATAATATATAAAAAAAAGCCATCGAAAAATGTTTAAAATAAACACAAGTTTTTCTGATGGATTCTCTATAAAAAATAGTAAAGAAAGTATTAACAATTAAGCTCCTCCTTATCACACAAGCCAAACGACGACACATAATGTTTCTATAAACTTCTAATCCCATTTTGTTGACTGAAATCTTATTGTTTCAGGTGAAGACATAAACGTTTCAAATTTTCATTGTTCATAATTCATTGGCATAATATGAGACGGGTATTTGGGCTAGGGAGCGGGGGTTGTGTGGTGGTGATGATATAGGAAGTGTATAGGGACATTGAAAACCTAACGACGAAGGCAAAGGCAACCCAGAAAAAGAAAACACAAAAAAAAAAATCATCACTCTGAGTGGCGCGGCTTCTAGAATTTCAATGAGGGTTGGGATGGGGCGGACGATGGCATGGGGCATTGGGGGGGGCCTTTGGGGGTCTGGAGGTTGCGTGGGTGGTGGCTAAAACTATTGTCCAAGCTGTTGTTGTGACGCAGTTTGTTGCCGATGTTTTTATCGTTGTTGCTGTGTGGCTGTTGCTGCTGCTGCTGCTGCTGCTGTTGCTGTTGCTTTTTTTGTTGTTCAGCAACAGTGTCGCTTTGCCCTGCCATGTTTTACTTAATTTACTTTTATTTTCTACTTTTTTTATTTCCCCGATTCGGTTTGTTTTGTCAAGCGTAGTTTTGCGTTTCGCCATGCTGTGTCTGTCGGGTGTGTGTGTATGCTTTTTCGCTTTTTTTTATATTTTTGGTGATAGTAACAAAGGCAACCTGTGGCATTGAGAGGAAAAATAAAAAAAAGCTATACAAAAAACTACATACAGAGAGCCAGAAGCGAGCGGCATAGGGAAAAGCTAGCCATAATGAAATATTTCGTAATTGGACTTTTGCTAACCCGAGCCGAACCTCCTTATCCGAGTTTCCTACACCACCACCACCACCACCACCAACCACCACCACCACCACTCCCTTCCATATCAGGTGACGTCGCTTACTAATCAAACAAACGCTGAAACTAGACGGCATTGCACTGCGAAAATTATTTCAAGATTTATTTACAGTCTCTCAGAATGTAACTGGAACTATAATTTGAAACTTGGCACGCAGAGGCGGATTTTCGAGAATAGAAAAACAAAATGCGTGTAAGCGCGACGCTTATGAAGATCAATATTTATGTATAGTTTCTCAGATTTATTGTATTCGTACCTAGAATTATATCAATAATATTTATCCTAGGTGGGCTCGCAGAACGGCGGATTCTAGAGAATAAAAAAACAAAATGCATGGAAGGCGCGACGCAAACGGAAGATCAATATTTATGTATAGTTTCTTAGACTTATGGTATACCTAGAATTATAATAATAGTATTAACCATAGGTGGGCCCCGCTGAGGCTCTTTCAGAAAGGCGAATTCTCGAGAATACGAAAACAAAACATATGAAAGGCGCGACGCAAATGAAAACAATTTTATCTTTTAATACCGAAAACTCTTTAGATATGTTTAGAAACAATTAATGTATCTTTAAACCCCTTATTACACAGACTTCATTAATTTCTCCACCTTTAATTTCTATTACATTTTAACAACCACTTTTTCTCCGTGTATTACAGCCAGGCTAAGCTGATTTTTTGTGCTTTTTGAAACCTAGGCGATATATAATACTGCCGCCGCCGCGTGTGCCCAAAACTTCAGATGCCAAGAACAAAAGGGCGAGGAGGAGGGGCAGCAGGAGTATAAGAAGGCCAGGCCAAGGAAAAAGGAGAAGCAGGAGCACCAAACAGAAAGCATAATTAAATAAACAAATTCCCAAACTAGGCAACAAGGGAGGGAAACAAAGTGCAAAACTCAAGTGTCGCCGCAAGAGTCAGGCAGAAATTGAAAAGCGAGAGGGAGAGCGGGGCGGGGGCAAACTGGGTGGCAAAGAGGCGTGGCCTGCCTGCCTTCTGCCTGTGGAATTACTCACAACGCTCACAAAACACAAAGAACGAGCTCCACAGCTCCACAGCATAGATAGCCGTAACAAAGGGAAGCCCGAAAAAGCCAAGCCAGAAACAAAGGTAGCTGAAAAAGGACACTGCAAACATAATTTATAGATTTTCTGACAAATACGCCATTGATAAATATTGATTAAAATAAATTATGTAAATTGATGTTAATTCCTGGAGCACCATGTAAGGTTAAGACATTTTACAGCCTTTATTGTGTTAAAAAAAAATTAATGAAAACAGACAAATATATTAATTAACTAATTTTGCTGCGTGTGGCAAAGAATGGGAAGGATTTGAGCCAACAATTGACCTAAAAGCGCACCTAGAGCTGGAAACATTTTTTGATGAGAAACAATCAAACGGAATGATTGCAAACTGCAATTGACCACAAAAATTCGTCATTAAATGGACACAACTGGAAAAGTGAGACAGGGAAAAACGGGAGGAAAATTGTGCGGTAAACGCAGCAAGCGAATGGGATGAAAGCTTCCCTCCTCTTTCCCCCACCCGAAACTGACTGCTTAATTGCCATTTTTGGTTTCGTTTCATGTGCTAATTGTGCACATGCTATGCAAATTTGTTGCTCCCTTGGCCTTCACTGGGTCTCCCCATCTGCCGAAATAAAAAAAAAAATAAGTGTTTATAGGCAGCGAGAATATCGCGATGTCAACGAAATAACTCAATTTTAAATTAATGAATAATTTAGCATTTATGTGGATAAAAGCAGCAATTGAATTAACAACTCGTTTTTGAACCTTTTAAATTGTAGAAAATGTGATTAGGATAAGGAGAGTTATTGTGGATTTTAAAAGCATCCTATTAAGCTTAATTAGCCTATTATTTCCACTCATATTAAAGAGTAATTTTAACATAAAGAAGTCAATTTTCTTGTTCACGATTCTTTCACTGCATAAACTAAAAATCTGTTACCAATTCCCATCTTTTTTATATTTTTTGGACAAAACAAAAATACATAAGAACAATTTTCAAACGCAAAAATGAGATAAAAAAAATATTTAAAAACAGCACAAAGCAAAAGAAAATTGAATGCCAAAGGGGAGGGCGAGGGGTGATGGCGACTGCGAGATGACTAAGAAAATTCAAAGGACTAGAGATGGTGGAAAATGGGTACAAAAGTGGATAAGACCAAGCTGCTGCTGTCCCACATATAATAATAATGCATTATAATCCACGAAAATGCGAGCAAAATAAATAAAGTGCCAGTGGAAGCAAGAAAACTACCAAGTAGACGGTGGGTGGAAAATGGGGGAGGGGGGGAAAACGAGAAAAATGGCTGGCAGACGAAGGATGCCTTGCCATCCTCCACTCCATTCCGCTCTCCACTCCACTCCAGTCCATTCCACTGGGAAAGTGAGCGTGTATGGGCACAGTAAATATTGCCATAGGCACATCCAATATTCATGAACTTTCAGCGAACTCAACAAAAGCACAAGTTCTACTTACAGATTGCTCTAGTTTTGTAACAATAGAACAAGTTTTATTTATTGAATGGGACATTTTCGAGATTTCCAACTAATTGAAAGACATTTCCTTAATTTCCAATTCTGGATGTTCTTTGTTTCTTTACAAAAAGAAATATTTCCAATTAGAGAATTAGAAAAATGTACCTAAGCTATGAATTTCAGTAATTTCAAGAGTACAAAAACAAAATCTATACAAATATCTTTAAATTTTGAGATACTTTAGATTTTAAGGGTGGTGTTTGTAGTTCGTGTCCCTTGACATTCTTCCAGCTAGATATGAAAAACCATAAAAGGATTCTATCTATTTAAACAAATATACCATTCTTAATTGAGAATGTAATAATATAATATTGATCGATATTTAATTTGTCTTAAAACCCCTTCCTAAATATATTTATCTCGTATCTAAGAAATATCTAATTGGCCTTCTTACGAATCTCTCTCATTGTAATAACAAGTATTGGTGAAATTGTGGTGAAATATCTACTTACGGATAAAAGAAGAAGAGAAATGTGGTTAAAAGCAGCACAATCCAGGCGAAAGTCGCAGGAATGTAGCGCGTTTTCACATCGCATTTGGGCATTTTCCTATTTTCCTATTTGCTGTTTTGTTGTTGTTGTTGTTGCTTCGCTTGTTTGTTATAGTTGTTGCTGGTTTCTATCGCTATTTTTTATGTGTTGTTGTTGTAGTTGTTGTAATGTCGTTGACCGTTTTTCTTCGGTTGGTTGTTGTTGTTGGAAATGAAATGCGTTCGTTTGTTGTTGTTGTTGTTATTGTTGAATGATGTTGTTATGTTGCTCCGATTTTGTTGTTGTTTTTGCCGTTTTTCTTTTTTGATGACGTTACAGTTGGCGACTCGACTCTTTCTCTCTCTCTCTCTCTATCTATCTCTATCTCCTTCTTTGGGACTTCTTTTTTAGTTGTTGTTAAAATGATTGCAAGACAGGGTGTCGCGGGGGGGTTTCGGAGAGAGAGTGAGATGGGGTGAAAGGGTGATGGGGTGGGGGAGGTCGAGTCGTAAGTGAGCTGGACACGGGGAGGGCGAGCGAGACGGCGAGACGAAGCGGCGACGCGTGAAATGGGATCGACGACGTCGACGTCGTCAGCGACGCCGGCAGCGCGACTTTCAGCTTCGCGGGAAACGGGAAAACAGCGGAAAATTCAGCTGCGATTTTTTAAAGTTCTGGCACTCGAAGCGGCTGCTGTGGAAATTAGAATTTTTTGTTTAATATCAAATGGAGAAACCGAAAAAAATTTAATTAAATAAAAACGCACACACTTGAAGAAAAAGCTTCACATTCACACACGTATTTGCTTCAGCTTTAAAATTTCACAAAACAGCACAAAAAAAATATATATTCAAAATAATATAAATTCACATATATTTTGCAGTTCTTTGTTTTCTTTTGATGAGAAATTTCTTGTTTACTTTATTTGAAATTTCCCTAATTTATTCCAATTTGTTTGCACTTTTCGCTCGTCCTCTTTGTCTCCCTTTTTCGCCCATTGTTGTTGTTAGGCTCTTATCAAGCTGGAATACACAACACACACACACACGCGCGCACACACATGAACGAGATCGAAGGCAGAGCAAGAGAACAAAAAAAAAAAAAGAAAAAAAAAAACGGCCACCTCTAGCACGCGCCTGTGTGCGTCTGCGTTGTCTGTGTGTGTTAGCCAATTTAAGAAAGATCAGCGAATAAAAAAACATCAAAAGATGAGTAAATGGACTCCGGTTTATCGTCTAATTCTGTTTTTATTTGTTGTTTTTCGCCGTCTCCTTCGGTTTTGTCTTGTTGCTTTAAATATAAATGTACGAATGCAGTTAATTTTCACACACACGCTAGCGCGTGTTTTTTGAGTACGCTTGCTTGTAGTAGTTGTATGTGTGTGTGTGAGGGCGCAGCGGCAGAGGCGTCGCCGTTGACTTTCCCTACTTTTCATACAAGTTTTCGTGTGCGTTTTCCAGCGGTTTTCGTTTTTCGCTTTTCGCTTTCCCCACCTTGCGGCCTCTCTTTTCGTCGCTTCCTTCGCCTGCTTCTTCTTCTACATTGTTCCTCTCTCAGTCGCTCTCCTACAACACGGCTTTACATTCAACACCAATACACACGCACTCGCACGTTGTTGCTGCAACCTTTTTTTTTGTTTTTTTGTATTTCTTTTTTTGTGTGCGGCGTCGCCTGCAATTTTGTACTATTTCCCTCTCGCTCGCTTCCTTGCGAATAAGTAACGATTTTAATCACACTCACACACCACCATACACTCTAAAATATTTGCTTAAGCACTTTTCGCGTTTCGCGTGATTTTGAATTTCGCCGTTGGGCGGGGGAGTGTAGATTACGAAAAAATAAATAAAAAAAAAACGAGAGCGTACGCATAATCTACCGTTTTTCCTCGCTCGCGTGTGACTTAGAGCTGGGAAAGCAACGATACTAATGATTAGGGCTGGGAAAGCATCGATACCACTGATTAGAGCTGGGAAAGCAACGATTTGAGGTGCAAAAACATCGATAATATCGATTTAAAAACATCGGAACCATTGATGGTTCGTGACTTGTACTAATGCATCGTAATATCGGTACTAGCGATGTATTTAAAAAACCGATAAATATTTAATATATTAAATAAATCTATATTTTTATTTCCCGTGAGAGAGAGAGAGAGACAGAGAGAGATTAGTTTGGAGCATTGAAGGACCAATTTACCTTATTTGCCACGTTAACATCAAATCAAAAGTCCACAACGTCCTTTTCAATCATCCCACGAAAATCACGAGATGCATAATAAGCATTCTCTTAAAAACAGCGGATATATTATATGCCGGAACCTTAAATTCTCCACAAATATTAACCAAATTAAAAATAATAATGCAATAGGAACGAGCTAGACTTTATTTTATCATTTGTGGCAAAGAACATAAAGAATCTAATGCAAATTTATTAAGTTGGTTAGCAAATTCGACCCGCCAGCAGGCGATATATCTGCGTTTTCGATTAAAGTGGTGGTAGTTGATAAAAAACACACATCAAAAAGTAGAAAATTAACAAAATATTCGATTTATTTTAATTTTTAAATTTGCTGTATACTGACTAAGTCAGAAACGGTCACACTCACGACAGAGGATAATCGCAATGAGTTCGCTACCACTACGACGGCATAGCGAACATTCAACCTACCGAAATACAACGCTACCTATCGATACATATCGCATGTGCGCTCGCCATCATTGCCGCAACTATCGAGCGTATATATACAATTCGATAGTTTCCACACATCGATAATCGCATCGCAACTAAAAAATCATTAAAAAACGAAATTAAATAAATAAAAGGCTTAAATACGGTGACCAACCAAGCGAAATCGAAAGACAATTAGGCAACAGCACGTGCCATTACTCAGAGCGCCGCCACAGAGCGTACATCGAGCGAAAAGAGAAGAGACAGCTAGCGGCTTTTCGCGAGACGCCGCAATTTTCGCAGGAAACATTGGAAAAGAGAGGAAAGGCACGGTGAAAAAAAGATGTCACGCAGCGTGCGGGCGGAGACGCGCAGCCGGGCCAAGGATGACATCAAGCGGGTGATGCAGGCGGTGGACAAGGTGCGCCACTGGGAGAAGAAGTGGGTCACCATCAGCGACACCACCATGAAGATCTACAAATGGGTGCCCATCTCGTCGGCCAGCGAGAAGAAGTCCAAGCTGCAGCAGCTGACCGGCGGTGCCGGTGGGGGCGTGGCGACGGGCGGCGGCGTTGGCACCGCTGGTTCGGTGGGCGGCAATGCCGGCGGTGGCGGTGGCGGAGGCGGCGGCGGCGGCGGCGTTGGTGGCGGCAGCGGAAAGCTGAGCGACAAGGAGAACTCGCAAAAGGGCACACCCACACCGCCACAGATCACGCCCAGCTATGCGGGACTGACCGCCGAGGACTCCAATACCTGTAAGGATTATTCCAGCCTCCAACCATCCATTAGAATGTTACTAATCTGTGTATCTTATTATCCGGTCAGGTTTCTCCGTCGTCTCGGACAGCCAGGGTGCCGATTTTGTATCCAGCATGCCCTTCTCCGAGGACTCGAACTCGCAGGGCAGCGATCCTGGTCCCGTGAAGCGCCTGAAGACGAGCGACTAGCCAAACATTCGCAGCCACAGCAGCGCCTACAGCAGCAGCAGCAACTAACTAAGGTCGTAGTTACGTTAGGTTAAGGTTAATCAAGAAGAAGCATTGACGAAGAGTATATCTGCCTCAGCCCCCAAGACTTAAGCAATTCTCTCCTACTCTTTAGAAGATTAAGAATTACCATAGCATTAAACACACCGACAACAACACCGACAACATCATATTTATTAGCACAACACAAAAAACAACAAGTAAACGAATCGATTGTAAACGAATCGTGTGAATATCTAGAGAGAGAGAGATAGAAAAGGGGTTTACTAATAACGATAGCAAAGCAGCGCCAGTATGAAAAAACCTGTAGATCTAAAATAATAATATTAAGAGCAGGCACTAAATGAACATATAAATATACATATATACATAATAATTTAATCATACGCATAAGTGTCTCCTTTTCTCACGTTTCCGTTCGATGTTTTGTTTCGATTTTAAACGATTTTCTACGCATTCAGTGAATGTAAATAAATGCGTTTAAAGGCGGATACAAATGTACATTTATTTTTGGTGTTCTTTCTGGAATTTAAATGGTTAAACTGAAAGGAGATGCATACATACACTCTGTAACCAGTAGCCATATAAACCTCTCTATTATAGACCATGTTATGACGCACACTTACCCTATAATATTAAAACCCCTTCATGTCTTAGCTAATAAATATAAAATATTATATTTTGTGTTTTTTTTTTTACATTTTTTTTTAATGATTTTTCTTTATTATGAATGTTTTTAGTTTTTCATCATCTTACAATTTTTTCCCCCCAGTATATATGTATAATAATAATAAAAAAAAGTTTTATTCTTTCAACAAATAGTTTTTTTCTTCTTCTTCATCTTCATTTCGTAGTTTTACTCTTATTATGTTTGTTTTTTTTTTGCGTTTTCCATTTCCTTCCTTCGTTATCCATTATGTAGCTTGACATTAAATATACAATTAACTTCACATATATAGCGTTGTATATGGCCCGATTGGCGAATACAGCTTTAGTTTCTTTCCATTCTTCCTTCCATCTACCATCTTCTTCCTTCTACCATCTTTCCATCCAACTTTCTTTCTTTCACTAAAATTTATGCTAAAAACACACGCTTAAAAATGAAGAGGGAAGCACAGATTTTTTTGCACAAGAGAACGAAAAAAATTATGTAAAAAAAAAATGCACACACATTTCGACTTTCGGCGAGAAAGATATATATATATATATATATATGTATATATAGAGAGAAATCATAAATCATAATGATATAATTAAAAAATAAAATATTTATATATTGATGTTTAAAAAAAAAAAAACAAACACGCGCGATGACGACAAGTTTTCTTTTTTTCTTTTTTGTTTTTCTTTTTTTTTTTTAACTACACACACAAAACGTAAAGAGAAAACTAAAAAAAAAAGACAGAAGAAAGAAAAAGCTAGGCTTTTCTTTGCTTTGCGGGATTTATATTAATTATTAAATTTGTATATAAATTTTTGTTTTTTTTTTTTGGAATGTATTGCTGAAGGAAAAACCAATTTGTAAATCGGATTATTAATTAATTAATTAGCACATTAATTAAATGTGTGTCCCGTGTGTGTGTGTATGTTGAATAAATAATTAAATTAATTATCATAAATAGATACATAGATAGATGTGTGTGTGTGTGTGTGTGTGGGTGTGGGAATGCTTTTTTTGTTACCTTCCAATCCTGGTTTTTAGCACAAAAGTGTGGCTGCACATTATTTTATTTATAATTTATAATTTATATTTCTTTTTTTTTTGTATATATTTAGCTCGCTTTCTTGTGTTGTTTTTGTTTTTTTTAGAAAAATATATATAGAAATCCTAGCTTGGAATGTGTTTTTTTTTCCTTAGTTGCCTTTGTATACATATACACACACATATATATATTCCATTTTTGTTTTTCGTTTCCAATTTACATACATTTATATATAGTTAATATTGTCATTTAGCTTTCAAAAAAATATATATATATATACTCTATATGCCTTAATTTTGTTTCGTTTTTTGCTTTTTACAATTTCCTTGCGTTTTTTTCAGTTTTTTGTTTTTGTTTTTTTTGCAAAATAACATTACACACTCGAAAAAAAAGGTGAAAAAAACAGTAGGTCACAAAAAGTTGGCTTTACAAAAGTGGCTCTGTGTGTGTGTGTGTGTGTGTGTGTGGAGTCTGCTCCTCTAGTGTTTGTGTACATTTATATTTAGTTTTACTTTTTATTTAATAATAATTGCAACGCTTTCTGCATTCTGGTTCCTTTGCCTGCTGCCTGTTTTAGATTTTATTTTTTTTTTCTGGTTTTTTTTTTGGATATGTATATTTGCCGTCCCCTTCCCCCAGAGGACCTCCTCTCCGCCGCCGTTGCCGTCTCCTCTTGGTAAGCAGGTGTGTTGTGTGTGTGGTGGTGTGGGGGCAAGGCTAGACCTTGGTGGTGGCCTTGCCGACGGCGGCGGCACTGGCCGCCTGCCAGGATTTGTGATGTTTACTACTAGGGCGTCCTTGCTGATGATGTTCCTGCTGTGGCTGCTCCTGCGGCTGCGGCTGCGGCTGCGGCTGCTTCTCCCTCCTTTGCCTGATTATTCTTTGTTATGTCTGCAGGGGATAGCTGTTCTGGTTCTCCACCTGACGCTGATGGCGACAGCTGGCCACTGCAACCGCCACCGCAACGGCAGCCGAGTGATGGGCTTGATATCAGCACTCGGACTTGTCCTCCTCCACCAGGAACTGTGTATCCTTGCCGGTGTCCGCCGATGGGTCCAGCTCCCGGGTGCGCAGCTGCAGCTGCGGCGACGCCTTATGCGTGATGCTGCTGGGTGCAATGATCGCAGAGGCGGGCTCCGTGAAGGAACCGCTGGCATGATGGCCAATGGCCTTGCCCTTGGCCGAGGGTTCGCCGGGCACATCATAGATGCCTGCCGGGGAGAGAGGGGATTATACTTGAACTAAGTTGAAAGAGGGATCCCTTTGGACTCACCCGAACCATTGCCCATGCCCGGATCGGCGGTGGTGCCCGACTGCACGGCATCGTACATGGGATTGGCAAAGTCACGCGCCTTGTTCGCGTTCACCGTCTGCAGGTTATAGCCCTCAATGGGCGCCACATCCCCGGCGCCCGGGGCGGAGGCTCCAGGGAAGCCGCTCTCGCTGAACTCCACATTCGAGCCATGGCGGAAGGTGACGCTCTGCGACGAGGTCATGGCCGGCATGCGAGCCAGTTTGCCGCTGGAAAGGGAGATGGAAATCCATTGATTAATTTTAATTTCTCTCAGAGATCTCTCAGAGGCATACTTACAATGGTCGCTTGCGGATCACATACCAGGCCCCGGCGGCGGCCATCATCACCAGCAGGATGACCATAATGGGCACCACCACGGCGGTGACATTGGCGCCGCCATGGCCAAAGGCCCCCGTGGTGCTCGTCTCGCAGTGCTCGCCACGGAACTCGGACATGCAGTCACAGATGAGCTCACCCTGCGCGTCCTCCTTGCACAGGCCACCGTTCTGGCAGGGACAGATGCGGGGCGCCGGTCGCGGATGCTCGGCGGCGGCATTGCATATGACCTCGGCGGTGCTGCGGTGCGAGGGCGGCGGCCCACTGGCATCGGGACAGGCGCAGCGATGGCCGCCCGGGACGAGCAGGCACAGGTGGGAGCAGGTGGAGTTGTCACAGGGATTGGGCAGCGAGGTGTTGTACCGCTTGTCGTGGTACACCTTCAGGCCGGACGGATTGACGAGATTGCGATGCAGCACCACCTGGACGCCGCGCCCGAACTTGTCCTGACGCACCAGCTCGCCGGTGTCGCGGGTCATCCAGAACATGTTCGACTCGAAGAGGTCCAGGGAGACGGGATGCCGCAGCTGGTCGCCCTTGACGATGGCCTTGCGGCGGGAGCCGTCCGCCCGCATGGACTCGATGGCATTCAGCTTGGTGTCCACCCAGTAGATGATGTGATCCTGCGAGTAATCGATGGTCAGTCCGGCCGGATGACGGATCTGTTCGGTGATCAGGGGACGACGCTTCGAGCCATCCATCCAGGAGACCTCGATCTTGGGCGCCGACCCAGCGTCCGACCAATAGATCCTGCCCAGCTGCGGATTGACCGCTATGGAGGTGGGCACCTCCAAACCGGCATTGACTATGGAGCGACGATAGCGACCATCGGTCTTGGCCACCATGACGCGACCCCGCGGCTTGGAGCCCGTCCTGTCCATTTCCGTCCAGTAGAGATTCGAGGCCAGCCAGTCGACGGCCACGGCCGTGGGCTTGGAGCCGCCCTTCATGTTCAGGTCCTGGGCAAAGCCGATCTTGGCCCGGCCATCGATGGCATTGACCATGTACGACCGCTTGATGGTCTTGTCGTAGCTGTCCGCCCAGAAGACGATCTGCTGCTGGGCATCGTAGTCCAGCGCCTCGATCCTCTTCTCGGCGGCTATCACATCGAATTCCTCGCGCTTCTGCAGGTCCAGTCCCCGGATCTCCTGCCCGTTGGCGAACACCAGGATGACGTCCTCCTTCTCGGCACGGCACACGCCGCTGGCCCCATCCGTGAGGCGGAAGCCCTCGCGGCAGCTGCACGAGTAGGTGCCGTTGAGGTTGTGGCACTGATGCGAGCACGTGTGCTGCCGCGTCAGGCACTCGTCCACATCGGAGCACTTCTTCTTGTTGTCCGCCGCAATGATGTAGCCCGGATAGCAGGTGCAGATGTAGCCGCCGTCGGTGAGGTTGTGGCAATGGTGCTGGCACCCGCCGCGCGTCTGCTCCGAGCAGCTGCTCGTGTGGTGGCAGCCCAGCTCGTCGCTGCCATCGCCGCAATCGTCCGCATAGTCACACACCTGGGAGCGCTCGATGCAGTGCTTGTTGGCGCACTGGTACTGGGTGTACAGGTCGCAGGGCTTCTGCTTGCTGGCGCACAGGGTCATGTTGTTCTCGTCGCTGCCATCGCCGCAGTTGTCCACTCCATCGCAGATCTGGTAGCGGGCCACGCACCGATGGTTGGTGCACTGGAAGCGTCGCAGGGTGTCGCAGTTGAAGTCGCTGCAGACGCTCGGATCCTCGTCGCTGCCATCGCCGCAGTCATCGGTGCCGTCGCAGAGGTCCGAGAGGGAGACGCACAGGTTGTTGTTGCACTGGAAGCGCGACTCCGGGCAGTAGCGTCCACCTGGGAAGCGGGGCGGGCAGCCCACCTCATCGGACATGTCGCGGCAGTCACGGTCGCCATCGCAGCGGAAGTAGGAGGCTATGCAGTGGCCAGAGGCACACTGGAAGGTGCCATTCTTGCACTGATAGCCCTCGCAGTGCATCTCATCGGAGTTGTCGCCGCAATCGTCCTCGTGGTCGCATTGCCAGCGCGAGGAGATGCACTTGCCGTTGCCGCAGCGGAACTCGGACTCGGAGCAGTCCCTGTAGCGACCCTTGCACACCGCCTCGTTCTCGTCGCTGGCATCGCCGCAGTCGTCCGCAAAGTCGCACATCCATTGCCTGAAGGAGGAGAAGGGTGAGACGGATGGGTTAATCAATCCACAGGAAGGCAAGTAGACCACACTCACTTGGGTATGCATCGGTTGTTGCCGCACTTGAAGTCCGTGTCCGCATTGCACTTGGGACAGTTCTCGGGCAGCTCATCGCTGTTATCCCTGCAGTCGTCCTTGCCATCACAGAACAGCCACTTGGGTATGCATCGGTAGTTGGACTGACCCGGACACCTCTGCCAGCCAGTGGTGCAGTTCCGCTGGCGGCACATATACGCGGGCTCATCGGAATCATCGCCACAATCGTTGTCAAAGTCGCACATCCACAGCTGGGGAATGCAGCGTCCGTTCTTGCAGGCAAACTCGGTCTTGGGGTCACAGGTTCGCTTGACTATGGGATGAGGGAGTAGATAAGTATAAAGAAGTAACCAAAGGACCTAGGTACACTCACAGCACACGGCGGGATCTTCATCGCTGCCATCCTTGCAGTCAGCATCGCCATCACAACGCCAGCTATCCAGGATGCATCTTCCACTAGACTTGCACTTGAAGTCGGACAGGGGACAGGGCAGGTCACAGTTCTGTTCGTCGCTGCGATCTCCGCAATCGTCGACGCCATCACAGATCGTGGCCGAGGGCGTGCAGTTGGTGTTCTTGCACTGGAAGGTGCCGGCCCGACAGTGTCGGGGGGCACAGGTGGCCGGCTCATCGGAGCCATCCTTGCAGTCCTTTTCGCCGTCACACTTCCAGAACCAAGGAATGCACTTCTCATCCCGCCCGCCGCACAAATGCTGACCCGCTGTGCAGTTGGCCACGCAGGTCTTCATGTCCCGCGCCAGATAGAACTGATTGGGGCAGGCACACTTGTAGATGGGTGCCCCCTCCTCAATGTAGCCCTCGATGTTCAGGTAGGTGGACTCCGGTGGCGGAGCTATGAGGCAAAGGTGCGAGCAACCGCCGTTATTTGTGCCGCAGGGATTCGTGTAAGGCAGCTGACGAAGTTGATGGTTGATATGGAGGTCATAGGGACGGTGGGTGGTGTTCCTCAGGACGGTATAGTTGGCGCCATGGAACTTGTTGGCCCGCACAATGGCCTTCAGGTTCCAGTCGCTCCAGTAGATGTAGTCATCGAACAGGCTGAGGGCGAACACATGTGGCACCTTGCTGCCGGAGAGCACCGTGTGACGGTGTCGTCCCTCCAAATCCGCATAGGCTATATAATCCAAGTGAGCGTCGGCCCAGTAAATGCGATCCGTGAAGTAATCAATGGAGAGGGCATTCGGCCAGGCAATGTCATCGTTCCAGTTGAGGATCCTGGTGAAGTTCGAGCCATCCATGCCCATCTTGGCAATGTACGCCTGCAGGTGCCAGGATGTGAAGTACAGATAACCAATGCCGGGATGCACAACTATGGCACGGGGATCGACAACGCCACTCCTTAGGGTCTTCCTCTTGGTTCCATCCAGCTCGGAGACGTCCAGGTTCTTGGAGTGCCTGTCCAGCCAGTAGAGCTTCCGACCCACCCAATCGATGGCAATGCCCTCCAGGCCATGTGAATCGTGCCTAATCACAGCCTCTCTCTCCGGCGGGGTCTCGTCATCCGGCTCTCCATACTTGGCCCTGAATATCGTCTTGGCCGTGACGTCACAGAAGTACATGTACTCCTCGCGTATATCAAAGTCCAGGGCCACCACATTCATGAGGTCCTGGTGCATCAGGTTGTACTGGTGTCCATCCACCGACATGTTGCGCACGTAGTACTTGTTGGTGAATATCAGCCACGGTGGGATATTGTCCTTGCGCTTGCACGTATGCTCATCGTTCTGTCGCTCGTAGTAGGTCTCGTCGCACTTGCAGTAGAATCCGCCGGGGGTGTTGGAACAGTGCTGGGAACAGGCGCCCGGTTGCTCCAGGCACTCGTCCACGTCCGCACAGGCCTTGCCGTCGGCCAGGAGTCTAGAGGGGATTGAGATAAGATGGGGTTATATGGGGGAAACCAGGTAGGGGGATTATAAATCCCAGCCAGGACTCAACACTCACTTGTAGCCCTCATTGCAGTCACAATAGTAGCCCGTCAGCGTGTCCACACACTTGTGGCCGCACTGATTGATCTCCACCTTAGCGCACTCGTCCACATTGCAATGGGCTGGCTCATCGGATTCATCGGCACAGTCCGGATACTTGTTGCAGACCAGGGAGTAGTCAATGCACTGGCCATTCGTACACGCGAACTGGCCATGCGGACAGGTCACATTGTCCTTGACGCAACCGACCTCGTCCGAGTGATCGCCACAGTCGTCCTCGCCATCGCAACGGGACTGATTGCGGATGCACTTGAAGTTCTGGCAGGTGAACTCCTGCGCTGAGCAGGTCTTGTACTTGGAGTTGCAGAACTTGCCCTCGTCGGTGCCATCACCACAATCGTTGTCATGGTCACAGATCCAGCCCTAAAGGAGTTCGAAGTTTTCTCAATTAATAAACTCTTCCCCCAAGGAGTTTCTTCTTCGTTAGAGCAACACCTACCTTGTTAATGCATCGTCCATTGCCGCAGGTGAACATGTCCTCGCCACACGGCTGCTGGGTGGCACAGTTATGCAGGGTGGTGTTCTCATCAGCTCCATCCACGCAGTCCGGATCGCCGTCGCAAATCCACTTCTTGGGTATGCACTGAGCACGCTGCCAGGACTTGTTCTCCACGCAGGTGAACTCCGTCTCCTCGTCGCACTTGCGGTCATCTGGGGTTAGAGGAAATCGAATTAATATCATGGATGGAAGGCCTAAGCCTTAGGGGGTAACCCCCCCCGAAGGAAGACTTACTACACTGATGCCTATTATCCTCGTCACTGTTGTCCAGACAATCGTTGTCTCCATCACAAATGTAGATCCTGGGTATGCAATTGCCATTGTCACAGGTGAACAGATCCCCAAAGCAGGTGCGTCCCTCCGACTTGCAGTAATCTGGCGGCTCGTCCGCTCCATCACCACAGTCATCGTCGCCGTCGCAGTACCAGGTGGCCGGGATGCATCGATGGTTGGGGCAGCGGAAGCTGTTCGTCGGACAGGTCCTCTGGCCGCAGTGCAGCGGATCCTCATCGGAGTTGTCGCCGCAATCGTTGTCGCCGTCGCACAGCCAGTAGGGTTCCACGCAGATGTTGGTCTTCTCGCACTTGAGGTGATTCGCCGGACAGGTGGTGTTCATGGGACACCGTTCGTGGGTCTCGTCCGAGGTGGCATTGTCCTTGCAGTCGTTGACCCCGTTGCAGACCTGAGCCTGTGGAATGCAGCGCCCATTGCCGCAGGTGAACTCACCGTCCACGCAGGGCGGGTAGGTGCAACCCAGCTCGTCGGAGCCATCCTTGCAGTCGTTCTCGTGATCGCACTTCCAGGACTTGAAGATGCAGCGTCCGTTGTTGCAGCGGAACTCATTGGGGGAGCAGGAGTGGTAGGCACAGTAGTTGATATCCTCGTCGGAGTTGTCGCCGCAATCGTCGTCGCCGTCGCAGGACCACATCCGTGAGATGCATCTGCCGTTCTTGCAGTAGAACTTGCTGGCCTCGCAGGTGTTGTTCCTCGGTGCGCACATCCTGCCCTCGTTGACCACCTTGGTGTTGTCGTCGCACTTGCACTCGGCCTTGCCATTGGGCGCCGGGTGACAGCTCTGGGCACAGCCGCCGTTGCTGATCCGGCAGGGATTCACGTTGCACTTCTGCCTATCGGCACTGTAGATGCGAATGTCGCGGGGCGAGTCCTCCAGCCGCTTGACCATCTCCACCATATTGGCACCCGTGTGCTTCTCCGCCCGATAGACGCCACGCAACTGCAGGTCCGTCCAGTAGATGTAATTCCGGAACACAGTGATGGCGAACGGATAGATGGTGGCCGCCACCAGGAGCTCTCGATTCTGGCCATCCAGATCGGAACGCTCGATCTTCTCCCTCACCGCATCCGTCCAGTACAGTCGCCGCTCGTCATAGTCGATGGCCAGGCCGCTGGGCTGCGACAGGTCCTTGTCCACAATGGCTCGCTTCTGGGAGCCCGCCATGGTGGTGCGGAAGATCTTGCCCGAGGTGCCGAACCTGCCCCAGTCCGTGAAGAAGAGGGTGCCATTGCAGGGATCCAGAACGATGGCACGGGGACGCTCCACGCGGGCTATCATCACCAGCTCACTGCCGTCCAGGTTCATGGCATAGATGGAATTGTTCGAGCTGTCCGTCCAGTAGATCTTCTGCTGCGTCCAGTCGTAGGCAATGCCCTCGGGATTGATGCCCTTGTTGAGCACCACATTGATGTCATCGTGACTGGGCTTGTTGGCCTTGGTGTAGGCAATCTTGGCCCAGGGACGGATCTGGGTGTACAGCATCCGGTTGTCGGCAAAGTCAAAGTCCAGGCCCACCACATTCGTGAGGTTCGTGAGCGGCGTGAAGGGCACCTCCGTGGAGTGCGGGTCCAGGTTAACGGCCCGGATCTCGGTCCTGGTGGCGAACACCAGATACTCGTTCACCGTCTCGCACTTCCGCTCGTCGGCACTCAGCTTGCCGGTGGCGCAGTCGCAGCGGAAGTTCCGTCCCGAAGGTCCAGTGGCACCGCCCTCCGGGGGGAAGCTGAAGCACAGCTGGTCGCAGCCCCCGTTGCCCAGGTGGGCGCAGGGATTGGCATCGTCCTGCGGCTGATTGTTGATATTGAAGATGGCTATGTCGCGCAGCTTCTCCAGATTCGTCCTCACACGGACCGCCGACTCGTTGGCACTCAGCTTGGAGGCCTTGAAGACAGTCATCAGGTTCCTGTCCACCCAGTAGACGTCGTTCAGGTAGATGGCAATGCCCATGGGATTGGGCAGATCCCGGCGGATGACCTTGCGATTGGCCCCATTGTACGAGATCTTCTGGATGGTGTCCAGACGGGAGTCCACCCAGAAAATGTCATGGGTCTGCATGTCAATGGTGAGATCCTTGGGCATCGAGATGCCCGACGTGACCAGCGGCGTCCACTTGCTGCCGTCGAGCAGGGCCTTGCCGATCCTCGGATGCTGGCCATAGTCGATCCAGTAGAGCAACCTCTTGATGGGATTCACGGCCAGTTCACGCGGTGCATCCGTGGTGGTCTTCACCAGCACCTTCCTGTTGCTGCCATCCATCCAGCAGACCTCCACGTAGTTCTCGTGCGGATACACGTTGGTGAAGTACATGTTGCCCGCCACCCAGTCGATGGTCAGTCCCCGGATGCCATTGCTACCGATGCCGTCCTTGACCACATGCTGGATATCGGTGCCATTGGGTCGCGACCTGAAGATGCCGTTCCAATAGCCTCGGTTGTACTCGGCCCAGTAGATCCATTGCTCGCGGAACATCACGTCCACGTGCAGGATGTTGTGTCCCGGCCCACTCACGGGCACCATGGCCTCGGTGCTGTCGCTCAGGCTGTAGCCACGGATGGTGTCCAGCTGGGAGACCACGGCAAAGGTCTTGTAGGACACGCAGTTGACCTCGTTCTCCTTGCGCGAACCAATGCCGCAGGCACAGGACCTGGTGGCGGCCGCGGCCGGCAGGCAGAGGTGCTTGCAGCCGCCGTTGTTGGTCTGGCAGGGATGCTGCATGGACGGACGCTTCTTGTAGATCATCATGGATCGCAGATCGGCCTCGTTGTCCACAATGGTCTTGGGATTATCGCCGTGCGGCAGATCCAGTCTCACGATCCGCTCGTACAGCGGGTCCAGGTAGTAGAGCCTGTGATCCAGGATGCCCAGGCTCCTAGGCCGGGCCATCGGATGCGAGTCCTTCATGGTGATCGTGGTCCGTTCGTCGCCATTGTAGTCCATGACCCCGATGAGTCCCGGATTGCTGGCACTGTAGTACAGCAGCTTCTTCTCGATATCCACCACCAGGGACTCGGGGTGCGAGATCTCCTGCAGCAGGACTATGGGATTCTTGCCGTTCATGTCCACCCGGCCGATCTTCACGGGCACCTCCAGGACGCCCTCGTCGATCCAGAAGAGCTTGCCATCGGTGGGATCCAGCACGATCTGCTTGGGCCTGGACACGGAGTTGGCATACCCATTGTTGGCCAGGATGATGGCCCGGTACTTCTGCTTGCCGTCCACGCGCACCGCCTCGATGTTGCTGGCCACGCGGTTGCCGATATACAGATTCCGGCCCAGCCAGTCGAAGGCGATGGTATAGGGGGCGCCCACCATGCCGTTGTCGATGCCCAGGAAGAGCGTTTTGTTGCCGCCGCCATAGGGCGTGGTGTAGATGGTGCAATTCTCGTCGTCCTCCTCCTTGCCCTGCACCCAGTACAGGGTCTCGCCCTTGCGATCAAAGTCCAAGCCAGTGCTACTCTCGATGCCGATGACAGGAGCCAGGGCTCCAGCTCTGGCATCGCCGCCATTGAGGGGAAGATCCACAATCTGGGTGCCCTTGACCACCATGAGGAAGGGATTCTCCTCCTCAATGCAGCGACCCTCGCTCAGGAGCTTGAAGCCGGGCTTGCACTTGCAGGAGTAGCCCTCCTGTGCGCTGGGACTCAACAAGCACAGATGCTGGCAGTGTGCCTGGGCACAGGGATTCGGAGACATGGGCTGCAGGGAGGCATGATGTACATGTATGGACAACGGCTGACTGATCAGATGCGAGACCACGGTCTGGTTCTTGCCACGGAACTTATTGGCGGACAACACGCGATTCAGCTGCCTGTCCGTCCAGTACAGCGTGTCCTCGAACAGCGAGAGCGAGTGCGGATGCAGCAGATAGTGGCTGCTGGCCAGGACCTGCTGTCGCCCGGTGCCATTGTAGTAGCAGAAATCGATAAAGTCCAGCTTGGAGTCCGCAAAGTACACCCTCTTGGTGGCTATGTCCAGGGTCAGGCCATTGGGCCAGTAGATCTTCGTGTTGATGATGGTCTTGCGCATGGTGCCGTCCATGCCGATGCGCTCCACTCGCGGATTCTCGCCCCAGTCTGTCCAAAAGATCCAGCGGGCACCGGGACTCGGGTCAATGCACATGCCACGCGGCTGGGTGATGTTCTCCCTGACCAGGACCAGACGATTCGAGCCATTCTCCGCCGACACCTCAATGGTGTTCAGCTTGCTGTCCAGCCAATAGAGATTCTGGGCTATCCAGTCGTAGGCCAGACCCTCGACCAGGTCCAGGCCCGTGTTGATGATCTCCTGCGGCTCCATGCCGCGGTCCAGGCGCGAAATCTTCTTCAGCTTCATGTCGCTCCAGAAGATGGTGCCGGTGTGCATGTTCGAGGCGGTGGCCACCACATTCTCCACAATGATGGGCACCCGCTCCAGGCCCTGCTCCTTGAGGTCGGCCACCAGGATGGAGTGGCGATTGGAGATGATGAGGAAGGCCGCCGTGTGATTGACCGCCTTGCAGGTGTGCTTGTTCTGCTCCAGGAGGTAGCCGTCCGTGCAGGAGCAGAAGTAGGAGCCCTTGGTGTTGGTGCATTGCTGCGAGCAGAGGCCGGGGGGATCGCACTCGTTGGTGTCGATGCAGGTGAACCCATCCTCGCCGATCTCCGAGCCCGGCGGGCACACGCAGAGCGCCCCGTTGGGCGTCTTCTGGCAGAAGCTGGAGCACTGACCCGCCTGGTGTTCGCACTCGGCCAGGTCACAGCCCTCGCCCTCGTCCGAGCCATTGGGACAGTCCGGCGTGTCGTCGCACACGGAGGTGATGTTTACACACCGCTCCGAGACGCCCGGGCACTGCCACTGGCCATGGGGACACTTGAAGGGTGGCGGGACACAGGCATGCTCCGCTCCCTCGTCCGAGTTGTCGCCACAGTCGTCCTTGCCGTCGCAGATGTAGGCCTTGAAGACACAGTTGGTGTTGTTGCACTTGAAGAAGTTCTGGGCACAGGTGATCTGGCCGCACTCCTGCTCGTCGGAGTGGTCGGAGCAGTCGTTGGAGCCGTCGCAGTGCCAGGCAATCGGGATACAGAACCCTGTGGACTTGCAGCGGAAGTGCTTCTCCAGATTGCACTGATTGGGACCCATGGAGGGGCAGCCCAGCTCGTCGGAGCCGTCGTTGCAGTCGGGAATGCCATCGCATTTGTACGACTCCTCGACGCACTGCCTCAGGTCGGCGCACTTGAACTGATTGGCCAGACACGAGATCGGGGGACAGTCCTTCTCGTCCTGCTTGTCGAAGCAATCGTCGTCGCCGTCACACACCCAACTCTGGGGGATGCAGTGACCGGTGCGGGGACACGTGAACTGGAAGTAGGCACAGGTCTTCTCGGCACAGAAGTCGCCTTCGTCGCTGCCGTCGCCGCAATCGTTCTCGCTGTCGCACTTCCACATATTGGGTATGCAGCGTCCGTTGGCGCAGGCGAACTGGGAGGTGCCGCAGGTCACGTTGCCGCACTCCTGCTCGTCGGAGTTGTCGCCGCAGTCGTTCTCCTGGTCGCAGCGGAAGTTCTGGGGAATGCAGCGACCCGAGCGGCACTGGAACTCGTTGGCTCCGCAGGTGGGCTCTGGAAGGGTACGGTTAGGGTTAGGGTAAGAGCAAAGACATTGTAAAAGCAAGATGCGTAACGATATTCAAGCTTATCGCGCTTTCTTCGCTCTCTCATGTTAAGAGGAGAGCAAATAAGTTTTAAATAGTAAGGTGCGTAACGCTTTGGAAGTATATCACGCTCTCTCCGCTCTCACAAAGTTGAGGTAGGAGCTAAGACTTTTTAAATGCAAGATGCGTAACGATATTCAAGCTTATCGCGCTCTCTCCGCTCTCTCAAAGTTAAGGAGAGAGCAAAGAAGATTTAAATAGTAAGATGCGTAACGCTTTGGAAGTATATCGCGCTCTCTCCGCTCTCTCAAGTTAAGGAGATAGAAAATAAGTTTTAAATAGTAAGATGCGTAACGAGATGCAATCACATTGCGTTCTGTCCACTCTCTTAAAGTTAAGCTAAGAGCAAAGACGATTTAATAGAAAGATCCGTAAGGATAAGCAGGCATATTGTGCTCTCTCCGCTCTCTCAAAGTTAAAGTGAGAGCAGAGTCGCTTTAATAGCAAGATGCGTTACGATATGCAAGCGGTTTTTCTGCTAGCCACGAAAATCACGCTCTCTCCGCTCTCTCAAAGTTGAGAGCGTAAAAAGCTAAAAATAGAAAGCTCTCCAAGTGTGCGTACAGATGTGGAATGCGTGAGAATACGTGTGCACGTGTGCAAGAGAGTGGCTGGCTCTTGAGCGCGCTCTATCTGGTTTTTCAAGCAAAAGAACGAGAGAGATAGAGAGAAAGAGAGAGCCTGAAGCCAGCTCTAGAGAGCGCTTTCTCTGGCTTTGCAAAAGAAAGAGAGAGAGAGAGAAATTGAAGCCAGCTCTAAAGTCCGCTCTTTCTGGCTTTTCAAGCAAAATAGAGAGGGAGAAAGAGAGCCTGGAGCCAGCTCTAGAGCGCGCTCTCTCTGGCTTTGCAAAAGAAAGAGAGAGAGAGAGAGAGAGAGAGAAACTGGAGCCAGCTCTAAAGCGTGCTCTTTCTGACTTTACAAGCAAAAGAGAGAGAGAGAGAGAGAGAGCCTGGAGCCAGCTCAAGAGCCAGCACAAAAAACCGCATGGCGTTCGGAATCTTGATATTAAAAAGTATTTCTTAAGAGCTAAGCCTTATCTCTGTATTCTTCAATACTCACTCGTGCAGTTCTGCTCCTCATCGCTGTTGTCCAGACAATCGTCGTCGCCATCACACACCCACGACTTGGGTATGCACCGCTGGTTGTTGCAGGTGAAGTCCCAGGAGTTGGGGCAGGGCTGCACCGGTGGCTCGGCACCCGGGTCTGGCATACAGCTCACCTGATCCTCGGCCAGTCGCTCGCCATAGGGACAAGAGCAGCGGGCCTGGAGACGTCCAAACGAGGGCGAAGCGGTGGTTACCTCAGCAGAAGTGGTGGTGTTCTGACCTCCAGAAGAGCCTCCACCACCTCCGCCGATGGGAACGGCAAAGCAGATCTTCTGGCAGCCGCCATTATTCCGATGACAGGGCTGCGTGTCCGCGATCCTCTGGACCTCGTGGCTGTAGACCTTGACGCCGTACAGTCGGTTGGTCTGCGGCTCCCGGACCATCATCTCCTCCTGCTCGCCGGTGAGCTTGTGCAGCCTGATAATGGCGTCCAGGCGCCAGTCCGTGATGTACATCCAGTCGTTGTGGATCACTATGGAGAAGGGGTGTCGCACCAGGCGCGAGTTCACAGTTTTGATATCCGTACCATCCAGGTTGGCATGCTGCACGTGATCCAGCAGGGCATCGCACCAGTAGACGCGATCCTCCTTGAAGTCAATGGACAGGCCATTGGGCCAGCCCAGGGTCACGTTCTTGAACACCAGCAGGCCGCTGCCATCGGTGTTGGCCCTGGTGATGTTCGCCGGACGATCCCATTCGGAGAAGAAGATGAAGCCGCGATTGGGATGCACGACAATGGCACGGGGACGCTTCAGGTTCTTCAGCAGCGTCCGGCGGTGGGTTACATTCCGTGTGGACAAGACATTCAGGGTGCCCTTGCGGGAGTCGATGTAGTACAGATTCTTGGAGGCCCAGTCAACGGCCAGACCCTCGACGCCTTCGTTCTGGGAGGCCAGGACTATCTCCCGCCCGGTGCCATTGCGATGCACCCGATAGATCACATCCTGCAGCACGTCCGAGTAGTAGATGAACTCGTCGCGTGCATCAAAGTCCAGGCCCACGAAGCGGGCGCGTCGCGACACCACCGGCATGATGGCATCACTGAATCCCTCGATCACCGGCTCCAGCACCTTGCCCTTGATGAAACGCTGCTGCGAATACATAAGGAACTCCACCACGGGCTTGCACAGCTTCAGGTCCGTCTCAAGCTGGTAGCCAGTGGAGCAGGCACAGCGGAAGCCCAGGCCAGTGGGAGCACCCTTCACGGCCGTCACAATGCACATGTGGTTGCAGCCGCCATTGTTATTCCCGCAGGGATTCGATACCCTGGGCTGGCTGAGGGCATGCACGGCTATGATGCCCTTGGGCTCCCTAATGTCCTTGGCCTTGTATGTCACCTGAATGGAGCTGGGACCCTCGAACTTGTCCACCGACATGATGCCCTGCTTGGTGGCATCCGTCCAGTAGATTCGATTCTCGAACAGTGCCAGTCGCGATGGACTGGGCACCTGCTGTCCCCGCAGCACCATGACTCGATGGGCGCCTTCATAGTCCACCGACTCAATGTAGTCCAGCAGGGAGTCGCACCAGAAGACCCGCTTGGCAATAATGTCCACCGTCACACCGCTAGCCTTGTAGGCCGCCTCCGACACGATGGATCTGGCATGTGTGCCATCCATATGAGCGCGCAGCACCTGACCGCCATCCGCCACAAACATCAAGCCCGCCGTGGGATCCAGAGCCAGATCTGCAGGCGAGGTGAGATTGGAACCCAACACCACGGCGTGCCACTGGCCACTCAGCTCGAAAACATCTATCTTCTGACCCACCAGATCCGCCACATAGATCTTATCGCCCACCCAGTCCACGGCCAGGGCCACGGGTGCCCAGGTGCCGGGCAGCGTTTGGTCAAACGGCGACACCGCCTTGTTTTGCGGATCCAGCGGCAGACTCTGCACCTTTCGCGTCTTGATGTCCGACCAGTAGAGCGTGTTCCGCGCGTAATGGAAGGTCACACCCGCCGCTGCCGTGGCATTGGCCAGGATCTTGGAGTCAGTGCCATGCGATAGCATCCTCATGATGGCACGATCGTGGGCAAAGATCAACTGCAAATTATTGGCATCGGGGGCAATGCACTTGGAGTCATTGATCAGCGAGTAACCCTGGGCGCACTGGCACGTGTAGGAGCCCAGGGTGTTGGTGCACAACTGGTCGCAGTGTCCCCACTCGGCGCACTCGTCCAGGTCGGCACAGGTTCGGTTATCGGGGGCCAAGGACTGCCCAGGCTTGCAGTAGCAGACGCCGCCCGTGAGCGAGGGGCGACACTTGAACTCACAGCTCAGGGCGGGACAGGAGGCAATGGCTAAGGAGGAGAGGGAGAGAAAAAGAGAGAGTTGAAGGGAGTGGAAGTGGAACTCCAAATCCTGATTACTCACAGCAGTTGGTCTCCTCGTCGCTGCCATCCTCACAGTCGCGCTTGCCATCACAGAGCTGCGACTTGAGGATGCATTTGGGCGTGCCGCTGGCGCCGCCACGAGGACAAAGGAACTTGTTGTCCGGACAGGCAATGGCCGTGCAGTTGGCCTCGTCACTCTTGTCCGCACAGTCGTGGTAGCCGTCGCAGTGGAAGTTGTATGGGATGCACAGGGCATTCGAGCACCGGAACTGGGCATGGTGGCAGGGCGGGAAGTCTGCCGAGAAAAAAATACATAACATTAGCAGGGGAGTGAGAGGGAGGCGAGGCACTATATGATCTAGAAAAGTTGTTAAATAAATTTATTAAAAGGACTCACTGCATCCCTGCTCATCGGAATTGTCACCACAATCGTCCCGATGGTTGCACTTGAGGGCGGCATCTATGCACTTGTGTCCATTGGCACACCGGAACTGGTCCAGGCGACAGGACACGCCACTGCAGCCGTCCTCGTCGCGTCCGGTTCGGCAGTCCAAGTAGCCGTCGCAGCGCTTCTCCTTGGGGACACAGGGGCCGACGAGCCGGGCGCCCTCCGCCGGAGCAGCCCCGTTGGCGGCATTGCAGAACACGTCCGTGTGCTGGCACTTGCGGTAGGCTGGGAAGTAAATAGAGGTACGTTTTTATTGTTTATTAATATTTTAAATATTCATAATGGTTAATATTGCAGGGGGAGGTGTTGAGCTTGTCTTAGAAAGTCTTTTTCTAATTTGATTATTAAATTATTATTAAGTCTTAAGTAAGTGATTGTCTATATATCATAATAAAAATATTGCGCCCAATATCATATCGAAAATATCATTAAGTTTGAGATATCAACAACTAAAATATCGAAAAATGTAATGTTAAAATATCGATTATTCCGTTAACTTTGATATATCAAAATTGGAAATATTAAAAAATGATATTATTTATTCATTATTAAGTATTATTGATAATATATTGATGGTATCGTTTAGTTTTTATTAAAATATTGATCAAGTTTTCATTTAATCTTCAAATATAGCTATTATCGATAAGTTTGATATATCAAAATTGAAAATATTGAACAATTATATTATTTATTCATTATTTAGTATTATCGATAATATATCGATGCTATCGTTTATTTGTTATTGAAATATTGATAAAGTTTTCATTTAATGTTCAAATATAGTTTTTATCGATATTATCGATAAGTTTGATATATCGAAATTGGAAATATTGAAAAATATCAAATGTAACATTAAAGTATTGGTTTATGTTTTTATAAATATTATTTAATTTATTTCTCTATTTTTTATCGATTATATTTAAACATCTTTAAAACTAATTTATGTATTTGTTCTTTTTAAATTTCATCCCAAAAATAATAGCTTATACCAAGCTAGGGCTCTTCTTTGGAACAGTTCGATATATTAAGCAGAATATCGATTTATCGTGCATATATCGCAATGTTGAAATATGGTGTAAGATATCGGTATTTGCGTTAAATATCAATAAAGTATTTAATAGAGCTTGGATAGAACGATTTCCACATCTATATAATCGATTCCTTTGGGCTTAGGCGATCATCAATTTGGGTTTGAAAATATCAATATATCGGAGACTTCAAAGAAGTCAAGGAAAAAGTATTAGCTTGCGAATATTCATCGATAGTTAGTAAGTTAGTTTAGTTAAAAAAAAACAAATTTGCTTTAATGGTTTTTAATTTTTTATGCATAAAATATAACCTCCTATAAATTGATCTTTTTAGTTAAGAAACATGAAAAATAATTTTCTGCGATATAATCGACTTAATCGATTTTATTTTACCAAAATATCGATAATAACCGATGTTTTCCTCGCTCTAGAAGAGATTTCTTTGGAAAATATGAGTTATATTTTAATATTTATCATCAGAATCAACAAATAATGTTTATTTTCTTATTTTTATTTTAAAAATTATAATAATTACGGTCCCTGCTTCCTCCATCCAAAGTTATCGAAATAGTCGCCTTGATTTTGCTTCCCAATTAAACCCTTTAACTATATAATCAAATATTTTTGGACTGTCCGGGCCGTCCGGCCACTCTATTATTTAGAAATTTGGCGCAAAACACCCCTGAGATAATAATAATCTGTGCATGACTGCACTCAATTAGTGCGCATTTTCGGACCCTCTGTTATAATTAATCGCATTTGCATTGAGAAGCTAGTAAAATGGATCCTCTCCCATGTCGCCTCCCCCTCCCGTACCATGGCTCAATGGCTCTGTGGGGTTTCCCCTACCAGGTCCTTGGCCCATTGTTCAAGACAAGCGACAGAGAGCCCTTTCTCGGTCCATCAGCCAGCTTCCCAGGATGTCTCAGAGACAGAGAGAGGAGGGGGCTTAAAAATGGCAGGCCAAAACTATTTGTGCTGCCAAGGACATTAAATTTTGATGCCAGACATTTGGGAGCGAGAGGGAGAGCGAGTGAGAGTGAGAGGGATAGCAGCGGCGACGGCAGCTGATGGAATGGCCTGGGCACGCATGGCGTATACATAATGCATGGCCGCTGTACAAATGTCGGGGCGTGATTGTCCTTCCATCGGTCCATCTGTCCGGCGGTCAGTCAGTTGCTCCCGCACATTGTGCACTTGAGTTGTGTGTGTGTCTCTGTCTGTGTGTGTGTGTGTGTGTTGTGTGTGTTGGCAGGCAAGAGTGCTATAAATTATCGAGTAGTTGGGCTGCCGGACCCTACTGCTACTCCTGGTCCTTCTGCTCCTCCTCATATCCTGCATCCTCCTCTGAGAATCACACAAAAAATAAAAGACATAGGCACTGGCCACAAACGAGTTCTTTAAATACCTCTCTTTGGCATAATATTTTCTGTAATTTCACTAGAAATCAAGCTTGAAAAAGGTATTATTTATAATTTTTAATTCAAAAATCTTCTGAAATCTAGGATTGGGACAAATGCTTAAGAAATTCAAATTTAAATTTGATTTAAATCTATGAATATAATATATACAAATTACAGTTTTGTTCTTTCACAAGTTCTTTTTTTAAGTACTTCTAGTTGTATTTGAAATTAATCATAAATATTAATAATTTTCATGATAGAATTTCTAATATTTCTACTAATTACTTTGGTATTTTATTTATTTTTTTAAATTAATCACAAATATAAATAGCTTTCACTTTACAATTTCTAATAATTCCACAAAATCCTTTAGTAATTTTCATGGTAAATTTCATATCAAAATTTCCATTGTTTCCACAAATTTCTTTATTAATTTCTTTATTAATTTCTTTATTAATTTCAATCACAAATATTAATAATTTTCAAAGCAGAATTTCCTTTATTTCCACCACTTCCTTTGTTTACTTATTTATTATTTATTTCAATTATAATTATTAACAAGATTACTCAAAGATTTCAAAGATTTTCAGAACTTCAGAACTAATTCTTCGACCCTGGATCATAGCACATCCTTGGCACTGCCAGTGCCTATTCTACAGGGTATTTTTTTCGGGGTGGGGGCGGAAGTGGAGGCCGTGGGCCTGTGTCAAGGGTTTGGTTAACAAGAAAGAGGTAGCAGGAAGAGTCGTGCATTTGAATGACTAAATTAGAGCAACTGCCGGCGAATCGGGGACTTTAAGAAGATGAAATATGTGTCTTTCATGGAGGCAGGGCTTCCACTAGGGATGGCATAAATTATCGATAATTTATCGACACTGTATCGTTGTATTTTTAAGCAGAGGTCAATATATTAAACGATATGGTAAGCGTTTATATTAATATTTTGTTTGATATATCAAACTAAGCCAAATAAGAGTCTTTGCTAAAACTAGTATGATTAAAAAAATATGAAAAACTAATAACACATTTGGTTTAAAAGATCTTATAAATGTAAATAAATATGTATGTTAATTCACTAAAAAACATTGTCGGATATTTGTTCGAAATTAACCAAAATATCGATATTTTAATATTAAAAACGATAGTTTTTTATATTTCCAATTTCAATATATCAAACTTTACGAATATATCGATATTTAATTTAACCCGAAATATATATTGATATATCAGATCGGGCTGTTCCTGTCCTGATGTACTCATGTTCAACTATGTGAGAACTTTAGAGTGAACTTCCCTTCAATTTTTAAAAAAATTAACCACTTAAAGGTAAAACATAGGATATATATTGACATTTTGTTTTATGTTTTAAGAAAGGACACTTCCTGAAAGGAAAAGCATATCTGCATTTCTGTTTAATCCTTGGCTGTTTGACCTATGCCCGCTCCCCCGGCTCTCTGGACATCATAAACTTGGCAAACGGGGTTATTTTATGCATGTCTCCCGCTTCTTAAGCTGCCGGAAGCCCTCATCCTACTCCTCCTCCTCCTCCTCAACCAACTCCATTCCCATTCCGAGCGAGCTACTTCCCTTCCCTTCGTCCCAGCCAGTGAAGTCCTGCAGGAGGAACTGCGGGGACTCCTCCAACGGCTCCAACGGGAGCATCCGAGTGTGGCAGGGCAAACTTAATTAGTGCAAGTTAAACAAGCCAAGTTGTATAAATATTCCCGACAGCGCAAAACTTTCTCCCAGCAAAACAATGGAATGCGTATCCCACGTTGCGTCTGCTCCCTGTGTGTGCGAGAGTTCAGGTAGCACCCAGGACCAGGAGCAGTCTGTCCCTGTCTGTCTGTGTCCCTGTCCCAGCCCCCTCTCTTTCTTTATATTGCAAAAAAAAAATAAGAAGAAAAAATTACATCAAACATACATTTTACCAGGTAAAGGGTTTTTAAATATTAATTTCAATTAGAAATTAATTAGTGCTTCGCAGAAAATAGGAATTAAAATTAAAAGACAGGGAGAAAATCACTAAAAAGGAGTTTAAAAGTCGGGAAAAAACATTTAACCTTAAAACGAGGCTTACAAAATTAATTTTAAATTTAGTTATTATTTAAGGAATTGGGCTCTCAAAATATTATATGTTTCCTATCTTATCCTAATTTTGAACAAGTTAATACTCAATTAGTAAAAGCTTTTGGTTTTTTATTGTGTTCTGCATTTTTAAATTGTATTATTTATAAAATATTTTGGTTCTGAATAGTATTTGGTTTTTTTAAATGTATGACTTTTAATGTGTTATTTGTTCAATATTAAATTATATATTTCTTATTTTTAAATATTATACTCTAATAAATTTTAATAAAAAACAACTAAATCTTAGCTTTCCATTCATTATTTTGTATCAAGTTAATAGCAAATTCGTATTAGGTTCTGGTTTTGAATGCTAGTTGTTATTTTTGTATTTAATTTTCTTTAAAATGTATTAATGTTCTAATATTTATATTTGTATTTATTATTTTTTAGATGTTTTGTTTGTTTTAATGATTTTAATCTATCCTAATCGTATATTTATCCAATACAGCAATAAAGAATAAATATAGCAATAACATTTCAAGCTTAAACTTACCAATACCAATACCACTTCTAGTTTAAACTCAGCGATAAATAAAAGCCTAAATAGCAAATTTATATTTGAAAATTTAAATTTTACAACAATATATATTTGTAATTAATTAGAGAAATCAGTAAGTTATTTTTTCGGTGCATAAATCTGTATTATTTTTTGTTATCTCCCCTTGGGGATTTTTCTATTGACAAAGTGGAGCAACGGAAGGGAGTTTTTATTTAGTTTTTTTTTATGCTCCAACTCCAACTCCGCGGAATCATAAAAATGTGTCACGCACTCTGGGAACCCTCTACTCATGCCCCCTCAACTTCTCTCAACCTTTTCCGACCCCCCCCCCACTATATATAAGTTCCCATTCCCCAGATCTGGCGACATTAACATGTTAGTGCTAATCCCTGGACCCGCTGCAGTTGGTGGGCGTTTTTGGCCATGGCCAAAAGATTTACGACAACCATTTGTTACAAAATGTTGTAGCTGCCTGGCTTTTCTTTAACATATTGCCTAGAAATCGATTAATATCGAAGGCAGATCTATCGATTTTTTATGATTTCTGGAAAAATATGGTAATTATAGGGTTAAGTTTATATGTGATCAAATAGTTTCCACTCTTTCTGATATCAAATGTTTACTACCTTTCAGTTATTACATATATAAAGTTGACTTTCGATAACATCAAGATGACATATCGATTGTTTGGGTATGCTATCGAAATATCGAAAAATATAATTAGATTTTTATTAATTTATTAAAATGTGTTTTCGATACAATTTCCCTAAAATCGATTCGATATTTTAGTTACCTACATTTTCTATATATTTATCGATATATTATCGATAAGCAAACTTAATTCCACAATTTCTTCTTGAAGACTTCGATATTTTTTTGTCATTAAAAGCAAAACATAATGACTCTAGAGGGGCGTGGCAAGTTGACTATTTGGTAGCTGCAATCATTGCAATTTTCACGGCAAGGACATAAAATAGTGCCAGTTCGTTTCCCCCCCCCCCTTTATCTAGATTTTTGGCCCCCACATTTTTACAGAGCTCCCTTCTTTGTTTTTCCACCCCTCCCCACACCGCCCTTTTGTAGGAAAAACTTAATTTTTCACTTGCTTCCCTCCGTTTGGGTGGAAAACTTTTTGGCCCCTAAACTTTACCCCGAAAAATAGCGAGTGTATTTCTATGCATTGTTGCTGGCACTGGCACTTTATAAACAGCAACAACAGCTCCCGCATTTTCTCTCACTGTTTGTTTTATTTTTTTCTCCTTTTTTTTTTTTAACCAAACACTTTCTAATTGGGTTCTCTGGTTCTTTCCCTTCGCTGTTTTCTCAGCATTAAGTTTTATTGCAAGCCAAGACTTTTATGCGTGTATCAAGTGGAGAGAGTAGTTTTCTGGGTGGAGACCTCCTAGTGGTCGGTGGGGAAAGGGGGGAGGGGGGGAGGGGTTGTGTAATTACGCGCGACAAGTGCCACGCCCCACGCCCCATGCCCAGCACACTCCCCGCCCATGGTACCGTCACGTTTAGCTGCAGTCAAATAAACGTCAGCTGCAATCGTCGCTACTCACAAAAGTACAGAGAGAGAAAAAAAGGCGAAAAAAAAACAACAGGCAAAAAGAGAGATTGGAGAAAGTTGGTTGTGGCTCAGCAGGGGGGAGGGGAGGGGGTAGCTGGAATTGGTAAAAGCACAGGGAGGAGGAGCTGGTGACAGTTTATGAGACAGCCAGCAGTGTTGGTGGCTTGGCTTCGAAATCACCAAAAGTCTGTATATATTTAAGGGGTCACATTCACCATAGTTTAATTTTATATTTATTTATTATTTATATAAAATTTATATTTAATTTTTTTTAATAAATTTATAATTAATTAAATATATATAAATTATTTGTACTTAATTTATATTTAATTTTCTACACAAGAAACTTGCACCCGAGCCAGTCCTTGAAAATGTGTTGTGTCTTGTTTTGTAAATTTGGAGAATCCGGTATTTTTGCATAGTTTATATGTTATTTTAATTAATATTAGTAATTATGTTTATTAATATATAGACATATGTCATTATTTATTGTATTTTTTATCGTTATAATGAAGGCAAAACTAAAAATCTTGCTTATTTCAAATCATTACAATAAAGTAATTTAAACAAATTTTAAATTCTTTTTGTAAGCAGCGAAGCGTGTGGCTCTGATAGTTATATATAATTATTAACATCTTAAGAAACATTCAACCATTATTTATTTTTGTAATAAACAAGTTAAATAAGTCAAATAAATGTTAAATAAACAATATGTGGCGTTTGAAAATATAATATAATATAATATAATATAAAAATAATTCAAAAAAATGTAAACTAAGCTTAATTAAAATTAAGAATGTAAATCTGCCAAATATTAAATATTTTCTCTAACAAAACGCATAATTTATGAATTAACAAAGCCCAATTAAAACTTTATTCTCCAGATTATAGATCCTACACTCTATATATAAATTGTTAAAATAATAATAGATATAGACAAAAATTAAACTGCCTAATTTAATGTACCAAATAAATATTTTATAAAAAAAAAAGATTATAGATCTTACTCTCTACTATATATTTCCTAAAAATTTTCTTAATTACATTTACGCCTAAAATTCCTTTTCAGAACATTTAATCATTTATTTATTTAGCGATTTTTATTGTTTGGCTTATTGACAGTTGTCAACACTGAACAGTTAAATGATATGAAGGTGGCTATAACACTTAAGGTTCTGTTTTTGGGGTGGGTTGGGGGGCGTAGGGCAGGTATACGAAAGGGTAGAATTCTTGGGGGGGGGGCTTAAGCTCTTCGCTCGCTTACGGGTTTTACGCACTTTTTTACGCGGCAATATCTGCCTCATTAGATGCTGCCTGCAATTAAAACGAAATGCGAAATGTCCGCTTTCCCTTCTCCCCCTTTACTTTATCACTTTTCCCATTTTACTCTCATTTTCTTCCCCATGCCAGGCAGCTTTTTTGGGCTGCTCATCTGGTTTCAGTAAGCCGAGAAGAGTGCTTCAGTCTCCTATTTGATATATTAGAGATGGGCAAATTAATCGATTAAATATCGATCTTATCGTTTCAATTACATTTACTTGTTGATTATATATATTTTTTATTTGGTTATAACTTCTAAGTTTGATGGCAAGCTTTTTAATTTACTCGCTCTGGTCTTTTGGCTTAGAAATGTGAAATAAATTCAATAAAAATATAATTCGATATATTTTTATCGATATATAAATTTATGTGAGATTATTTTTCCCTCCCTAATACTCTATTTCAGCTTTAGTTTCAGCTTGTTGACTTGCGACCGCAACGCTGACGGAGAAGGAAACAAAAATAATCGCCAAAGCGGAAGTGGGCCGTGGGTTGGGGTTGGTGTTGGGGGGTGTTGGGGCGGAAGTTGGCGGGGTGATAAGGTAACGGTAGCAGTAACTTCCAAGTGTCCTTCGCAGCAGCAGCAGCAGCAGATGTTCGCTGTTTGTTCTCACAGTTATTAGTGGAGAGGAGCGCTTACTTCGCGATGAGTTTCGAGGTGTTCGTGTGTACACAAGTAGTAAAATATAACTACACTGAGAGAAAGGGGCTATGGCACAGGTAATAGGAAAATAAATAGCAAAATATATTGTAGCTTAAAATGTAAATATTAAGTTTATACAAATTATTTGCTTACTCTTTTTGGAAAATTCTAAAAGAAAATGTTTATAAAACTCTATTACAAGAGTGCCACAAAAGTTTTCTAACATTTTAACATAAGCAATTAAGCTCAAAATAAAATATTTACTTAAGTTTCCCACCTTAATTTAATTAAAATATATATTTTTAATTCCAATATATACATATTTAATTCCAATAATTCCAATAATTCCAATAATTCCAATAATTCCAATAATTCCAATAATTCCAATAATTCC
>JAEIIU010047666.1:0-19803 GCA_018874675.1 Drosophila baimaii
TTCGATGACGTCAGCGCACAAATTAACTCAGCGGCGTTCACCTGCTGCTGCCTTCTGCGCGCCTGTTATCAAAATGGAATAGGGGACAATTTGTTCAGCTATTTCGTGAATTTGTTGTTGTAAAAATGTTGTAAAAATATTTATTGTTGTTGTAAAAAAGTCGTTGTTGTTGTAGGCAACAACAAGATCCTAATAATGACGTCATTGAACATCCGAAAGCACAGAGAGCTTTCTGCTATTCTCTGCGCGCCTGGTGCATGAAGTATGGTTTTTCATAAATTAGTACTGCCAGAAGTCATGGTCAACAATAATTATTACAATTACCATATTTTTACAAAAATATTTATGTACAATGACAATATAATGACAACAATATTTTAGAACAACAATTTCATAAAATCCAAAATATTATTCTAGCAGAATTATTTTCTTGTAGCATTTTGTATGCCCTTTATTTATTGGCAAGTTACATTTGCACTTAAAGCTAATTAAAAGCGAAAGAAGATCAGGGTCATCATCTGGCAAGGGCCCTCCCACCGGTTCTAGGGTTCTAGCTTACGGTCTATCCTATCGATTAGATGCATAATTAATTAGACAACAAATTAACAATGGAAATGCATTGGCCGGGATCGTGTGCGTGTCGAGTGCCGTTGTTTATCCATAGGGGGCGTATAGGTTGCCATGGGTGGAGCTGGTCTGGTAGTGGACCAAACTCCCGTGGGTCTGCTGGGGCGGCTGGTAGTACGCCTGATGGTGATACAGCGATGGTGGCGCCGGCTCATTAACCTGGATCTGGTGGTAGTTGGTGATCGGTTCGTGTTCCACCACCTCGCGCACCGTCTGGAATGGATGGTTCACCACGATGCGCCGCTTGTGGAAGGTCTCGCTGGTGGCTGCCGCATCGGTGGGCGCTGCCGTGGCGGCTATCACCCGCTCGTTGGGCTTCAGGTGGCCAGCGCCGCCGTTCACGGTCACATCCACATCCTGGGGCTGGGCCTTCGACTGGGAGGGCGTGGCCTGAGTGGCGGACACCTCGGAGTTGGGTGCTTCTACCAAGCGCTGGGATTTCTGTTCGCGCAACTCCTCCGATCTCTGCTGCTGCTGTTGCTGCTGCTGCTGCGCCCTGTCGCAGTCCGGGGCAATGGTGGAGGAAACCACTAAGGGCTTCTGCGGTTCGTTGGCTATTTGGATTTGGATGTGCGTGTTGGCTGGCGACTCGTTCGCCTTTTTCGGCTCCTCCTTGGGCGCCTCAACCAACCTGGAGGACTTGCTGTCCGGACTGAATCTCATCTGGGAGTAGGGCGCACTGTAGTCCAGTTCCTCGGCCACTCTCTGCCTCGAGGGCTGGCTGTAGTAGGCCCGGGGAGCAGGGGTCTTGGCATAGACCACCGTGGATCCCACATGGTTGCGCAGATAGGGCTTGATCTCGGTCACCTGGGCGGGCACCTCCTGGATCCTGCGCTCCTTGAGCGGAGTCTGGCGACTGCGGCCCAGGTAAATGTTGTGCTGCGACGGCGGCAGATGGATCTTGTGCTCATGCTTGATGATCTGAGTGGGTCGCTCCTGCTCCTCCTCCACCTCGGCCAGCTCCAGCCGCGCGGGCTTGGCGTCCACACTGCCGGCATTCACATTGGGCAGATACTCGCCGGAGAAGTAGTCATCATCCTCGGCGTACTGCTGGCGATTGAAGTTGTTGTTGTTCTGGTTCCTCGGCTGATAGACCCTCTGGCCACGAGGATACTGCTCCTGTTCCGGTTCCGGTCGCTGGATCATATTGGGTGTGAGGTGCTTGGCGTTGATCTTCAGGGAGTTCCCGCTGGCATCCACGGCGGACACGGAGGAAGAGGAGGAGGATGGGCTGCTACCGCCCTGGCGGCCATCGGTGACATCGCCCAGTGGCTGTTGTTGCTGCAGGCGCGACTCCACATACTCGTCCTTGGGCGCCTGATCATAGGCTGGCATGGTGGTCACACTGGAGCCAACTGTGGTGGCCTGCTGATCCTTGCCAGCTGGCACTGGCTCGTAGGAGGGCCTGTACTCCTGACCATTGTTGTTGTAGCTCTGCGTCTGCACCTGGCCATTGTTGTAGGCAGACGCCACCGCGGGATGGGGATGCCCCAGGGGCAGCAGTGTCTCGCCCTTGGGAATCTTGGCCACCGGATGCTCCAGCTCCACCACCAAAGTGCCCGCCGGCTTGATCACCACCCGCTCCTCGATATCGTAAAACTCCTTCTGGATGGCCGGGTGCCGAACCTCGTACTTCTTGGCCTTCAGGGCGGGCTGCACAATCTGGATGGTTTTGGTGACCAGCGGACGCTGCGGCGGCGTGTAGCTCCTGGGCGGAGCCGGTGGCAGGTAGCCGGAGCCTCCTTGGTAGCCCGACTGTTCGCCGTAGTCCTCGTAGCCCAGGCCATCGTCCGCCTCTGGCGGATACTGATCCTGGTAGTCCACCTCCGGGGCATCCTCGTAGCTGTAGCCGCTCTGATCGTAGCTGGGACGATTGTAGCTGGTGGCAGGATTGAAGCCCACCGAGGAATCGTATCCCGAAGCAGGCTCAGCGGGCAGAGAAGGAGCCGCTGGGGCAGGGGCAGAGCTACCTGAAGACGACGACGACGACGATGAGGAGGAGGAGGAGCTGCCACCGCCCGAAGAAGATGAACTGGAGCTCACAGCTGGCGCCTGGACCGGAGCCTGGGCTGGCTCATAGATGGGCTTGCTGTCGGGGGCCACCTCCACATTGGCACTCTGTCCCTGAGTGGAAACGGGAGCAGCCACCTGGCGCTCGAACATGCGCAGCTGCTGGGATCGGTGACCGCCGCCAATCGAGACCAACTTCTGGGGCGCAGCATCCACATCCACAGACGAGGTCACGCCCGAGCTGGACTGCGTGTAGCGTTGCGGAGCGGGATTGGAGGATTCGTAGACCTGGAAAGAGTGGGTGGGAGCCTTAGTACGTTGCCTTAGCTTGAAGGAAGGACTCTGAAGGACTCACCGTCTCAACAGTGGGTCCGTGGCTGTGGTAGGACTGGATGTAGCGCTCGAACTCCTGATTCTGGCGCAGCTGCTGGTTTCGCTGCCGGAACTGGCCGCTGTGGGGCCTCTCCTGGGGCGGCTGCTGGTGGAGCGAAGGGCGACGATTGTGGTTCCGGCGACGAGGCGGCAGACGTCCGTTCTTGGACAGAGGCGACTGACCCTGAACAGGAGGCTGCAGGCCCAATCCTTGGCGGGGCGAGAGCTGCTGAGGTTGCTGCTGCTGCTGTTGCTGGGTTTGAGCCACCTGCTGTTGCTGCTGCTGCTGCTGCTGCTGACGCTCCTGGATGCGCTGGAACTGCTGATCCTCATCCCGCTGCGGACCCGCTCTCAGTTCCGCCGGAGCACGGCCACCTTCCACGTAGTTAACATCCGCCGGATTCGTGGCCGGTTGCTGGGCAATCGAGATGTTGACATGGGTGGCCGCATTCACCTGACTGCAGGCCACCAGCAGGACCACCAGCAGTCCTCGCATCATCATCATCCTGATTCGGTTGCTTCTACTTCTGTCCAATCCGCGAGCCAAGTCCAATCACTGCTGACAACCACCAACGCCGAAGCTGACCGCTGTCTGAACGATCGCCGGAGTGTGCCCCGCATATTTATACGGATTTTCAGGTGGAATTGCGGGAGCGATCGCGATTGCAAAAATCGCGATCAGTGTCAAAGTCAACAGCAGCAGCCATAGGAATAGCAATAGCAATGGCTATCGCTGCTGACCTGGCCCAAACTGTTTAGGGATGAGTCTCTCAGATGCTTGCCCCAGTTATACAATTAAAGTCATTCGACCTGGCGATGGAGCGATCGCATTTGATCGATGATGCATTCAACAAATTGCTGTCACCGCTTCACACTTGTGTGGCACGCACCAACAGAGAGAGAAAAGTGGGGTTGCAAGTTAGGCGGAATTTATTCCGAAAGTGTGGGATCAAATCTAGCACAATTAAGTATATAAAATAGGTTTTATAAGCGTTCTTTAGATCCGTATTCTTTATTAAGTAATAGCTAAAAAGCTTAGTAAACTTTAATGTAAAAGTATAAAGGACAATCCCACTATGGATCATGATACAATTATATGTATATATTTGTAATATGCTACTGATGAGGTTCCCCTACTACATCCGACCAAATGTCAATCTTGGCAACCGAAAACTGCCTTAAGTCATGATCTAGAGAAAACATCCTTTAACACCAGGACGAACCCTTATTGCATCGGCATGTGTGTATTGTTTTTGTTAAACCAAGTGTACTATTCATGCCTTTTAAGCCATATAAGGTTTCTTTTCACCTTTTAAAGGTTTTTCACTGCAGGTTTTCATACATTTTATATAAACAAAACATAACCATCCTTAAAGCCATGATCCAGACAAAATATCCATCGCATCGGCATGTGAATTTTGTTTTGGTAACCCTAAGTGTACTACTTATGTCCTTGAAGGCATGTACGTTCTGTTTTCTACCTCTAAAGAGGTTTCTTCTGCATATTTGAATAAATTATAAGCTACATTTATAAATATTTCTAGTTTAAACAAGACTTGCAATAGCATTCTAGAATCCTGAAACTAGAATAAATATTTTTCTCTCAGTAACAACTCCGAATTTCGATAGCATCCGTAATTGGGCAGTGCTGCATTTTAATGTAATTGTCGGAAGGTCAGAGTTGCGCGGCTTCGTTGGCAACTAGTTTGAACTTGAAATCCGAGACGAGAGACGTTGAACTGCCGCCTGGACTAGTGTAGAGAGATCTGCCCCCCCGAATTGGACACTGAATGGAAATCACTTTTTGGGGGTGCTGCTGGTGCTGCTGGTCAGGCAATTTTGCGCAATCCAAGTTACCAGTTAATGTGAAGTATTTCTTTTGTACGTTCAGGGGTCTCTGCAGATTTGCAATTTTACCATGGCTAAAATCAAAGTCAAGTGTGGCCTGACATATTAAGCAGGATGGGGAGAAAGTGCAGTGGGAGGCCTCGCGTTATTTGTTTCAATTATAAAGTAAGGTCAACGTTATAAACTAAGGCATATATGGTGTGGAAAGATGAGAAAACTAATTGATCGAGGTCTATTGTTTTCAAATATTAACTTAATACAAATATTACTATTAATATAAGAAGCCCAACAATTAATACTCATACTGTTTATTTGCTTTGACAGCCCCAAAATTGTAGAATTATTGAAAATAACAACAAATAATTGAGACTCACTCGCAAGCAAACCCCTCTCGCAATGAGAGGATCTCTACTAAACGTGGTTATGAAGGCGGCCAAGCACTTACTGCAAAAGCAAGAGGTGAGTGCCACAGACGTGCCCTGCATCCCCAAAACAGAGTGTACCCGGCGCGAGTGTGTGTAATCACAAAATGGCGTTTATTTTTACGTTTTGTGGGGGAGTTGTGGGATTCAAAAACCAGTAAAAGAGTAGGCAATAGTATACAATATATATCATGCGGTGCATGTGGCCAGTCCACAACAATACTACACTGTGGCCTGACGTTGGTTACAAGCTACAAGCTACGCGATAAACACAGTCTCAGGCATAATAAGACACCTTAACCAGCTAAGGGAGAGATCCTACAGCAGCTTCTCAATGTCCTTGGCTATGTCCATGGGATCAGTGGTCGGGGCATAGCGGTTGATGGGTATGCCCTCCTTGTTCACCAGGAACTTGGTGAAGTTCCACTTGATTCCACTGCCCAGAGTTCCGGTCTGCTTGGTCTTCAGATACTTGTACAAGGGGGCGGCATTATCGCCATTGACATCGACCTGCAAGATAAGCCAGTTATTTAATCTATCGTAAAATTCTCGCGGCATTTGTTGGCATTGTTTATATACCTTGGCGAAGACTTCACCAATGTCGGCCTTGGAGTCACGCAAATGGCACACCATGGCCTCCCCGTCGGCCTCCGGCATCTGCGATCCAAACTGATTGCAGGGGAAGTTGAGGATGACCAAACCGGATTCACCGTACTTCTCCTTCAGGTCCGTCAGCTTCTGGTAGTTGTTCTTGGTGAGGCCGCACTTGGAGGCAATGTTCACGACCAGCACCACCTTGCCCTTATACTTGTCCAGGGAGACATCGTTGCCATGGGTGTCCTTCACGCTGAACTCGTAGATCGAGGCGGCGTTCTTGTAATCTCCGTTAGCAGACATGTCGATCTGGAAGCGAGGGGAAAACGAGGGAGTTTAGTAAGGCATAAAGATAGATAGATCCTTATCAAAGTACAAGTCAACCTCTACGGCATAAAGGATAATAGAAAAGCACAAAGAACATAGGGCATAGGCAGGTCACAATAAAGTTTAGTTCGGCATAAAGACAAGGCAACAAACTGAGTTAGTCAACGATTAAGGAACAACTTCAACTACTCGCACTACTCACGGCAGCTGCTGTGGAGTACGAGGCGGCAGACGTGGCGGATGCGGGAGCGATACTGGCCGCACAGCTGACGGGCAGCAGGACGGAGCAGAAGCGCAGGCCCTGCTTTTGGCCCGAGCTCAGCTTGAGGGCGGTGGGTGTAAAGGAGGAGCGCCTGCTTGAATAGCACCTGAAGGCCTGGCGGGAAATGGTCTGAAACTGCCTGAGACTCATACTTCAATCGCTGCAAAATAACCAGGGGAGGGATTACTTTATAGTTTACTTTAAGGTAGAATAGTGTGGGAGTGTGGAAGTCCAAAGAATAATTTGAATTTTGATTTCTGAACAGATAGTTTTTAGGAATTTAGGGAAAATGATCTTGTGTTATTAGTTTGTTTTGGTTTTGTGAAGTTCTTAGATTAAATAATTGTCCAAAATATAGCACTTTCTGCCATTTGAGCTCTTTTCCTTATGTATTGGTGAATTGTTGAATTTTGCAAAAGAACAGATCATCGTGGTGAGCTTACAAAAACAAAGAATTTGGGGAAATTGGAACATAATCGAAGTTTTCTTGAAGGGTTTTGTATGATAAAATCGATTTTAAATCGGTTATTATTAAGTAAAACCTGTTTTTCCAACTCTTCCGGGTGTACAAAAACAAAATCTAAACATCTTGTGGTACAAATCAAGTGCTAAGGATTACAAAAGCAAATTTATGTTCGCTTTGCTCGCTTATTGTTTCCGTTTTGTTTTTTAAATAAGTTGTATATTTTAAAATAGTTTTCTAGTACTTGTAACAAAGTAAAAGCATAAATAATCAATGAGTTTAAATTCAAAAATTTAAATAATTCGCATTGTATTTCTAAGTATTTGTAACCAAGTAAAAGGCATAACTAATTTGAATGCAAGATTTTAACAAGAAATTGGGATTGTACAATCTAGAAATATACGTTCCTTTTAAATATCTTTTAACAAATTAAAAGGTGTTCAAGATAATAATATTTATATTCAAGATAAGTAAGAGTTAATGATTTAACTCTGAATAGAGAACTTGAAGAAGTAGGATTTTATTTTAAAGCATTTATGTTATTATAGTTATTCCTAGGAGCTTATGGAGTCTATATATTTAAATAAATTATAAACTTTTCGAAGCATCATTATTTAGAGCTTAATAACTCTACCAGAGCTATAAAAAAGGGCTGAATTTGAAGTACTTTAAGTAAATTTGATAGCATTAAGCAATTATCCCATTCTGCAATTCATCCTTGACGCGAACTTGACCTTTAACCAAGATTGTAGGAGATGCATAATTAATCAGGGGCAAAGTCGAAGGCGGGGGCTATTTTCCGGTGAGTCACGCAACCAAATGTCTGGTCAGGATTGGCCCACGTCCACGTCCGCGGAGCGGAGGGGGGTCGCTACATTACCGCTGCTGCCCGCTCATTACGCATGCAAGTGCCATTTGATTCGAGAGTTGTGATAGCAATTCGAAGGGAAGAGTAGTAGCTTATTGTTCTGGTGTAAAGGTAATTACTTGCATGGTGAGGTAGACGTACGAGCCCAAGGCAATGGCCAGGGAGCCGAACAGAAAGTGCGCGATGGATCGGCCCGCCATATTCTACTATATATCCCCGATTTCACCACACGGTCGCTGGTGTCTGGTATAGGGAATATGCACGGATACAAATAGAATGACAGAGATTTTTGTGCAAGCTCACGCTGATGGGCAGATATGTTTGTGTGTGTGTTTGTACAGGCGACAAATTGGGAGCAAAGTACAACCCGAAAAGATTGTTTCCCTTTTCCTTTATTCTCTCGCTTGACAGCTGTTCGCTAATTGTGACTCGGCAGCTGATATGCTTTATCTCGGCAAAACACTTGTGATTCCTATTGTTTGTGGCTTACTTATGTCGTAATCGTGGAATTTATTAATATCACTTTCGAAGCGTAAATAAAACTGCGACCGGCGACTGGCGAAATTTCCCTTTTTATAGAGCTGCAAGTACATCGATAACTCGTGCAGGGGTCAAAACATCGCAGGCAAAGATATCGATATGCTTGAAATGCTATCGATCTATCGCTGCGACATCGATGCTACTACCATCACTATCGCAGAGCATAATTTTTCTTCTTTTTCCATTGTGCGTGTGGTTGTGTTTTTGTTATTAGGGAAATTCGAAAGATACAAAATTTTGTAGTGAAAATAGAGACACTGGGCGAGCGAGAAAGAGTGTGCTAGGAGGCCAGCGAGCAGCCACGCCCAGCCAGGCCAACCCGCCTACTGCCGCAGGACTCTGATACACACACACACGCACAGCACACACACACATACACACTCGCCCGCACCCACACAGCAGACAGCAGCAGGCTCCGAGAGGAGAAAACGCTGCCTTCAGATGATGCTCTCATCGATAAACAACTCCTTCGAGCAGGACACCCACGATGCGGACGCCAACTGCGACGGGCCGGACCTGGACTTCGTGTACGCGGACGTGGACGGCTACCAGAACGAGATCGCAGAGCTGTACAGCTACACGGAGTTCAGCGAGTTCCAGATGAACGTGAAGGCCTTCGAGGACCAGATGGAGCTGTACGATCTGCCGCCCAACTGGCAGAAGCAGGACCCGGCCGCCCAGCGGGGCATCGTGATGAAGCTGGTGGATCAGCTGGAGGTCTCGGATCGCGCCTTTCGCATGCAGGCCGCCCGCTGCATCCTGTATCTGGCGCAGGGCTGCTGGGCGGAGGTGCAGTCCGACGAGGAGCAGCACCAGATCACGCGGGACAATGTGCTCGTGCTGCACAAGCTGGGCGTCTTTGCCTCCTTCATCGACCTGCTCAACATGGAGATCGAGAGCGCCTGCTCGCCGGACATAGTGGCCGTTAAGATCACCAATGTGACGCTGGTTGACTCGACGGACATTCGGGTGATCCTGTCCGTGCTGTACATCATCACAGAGACGATCCGTGACGAGCGGGAGCGGGGCAGCGAGGATTACAAGGAGCTGGCCGAGTCCTTTGTCCAGGACATCAATTCACCGCTGCCCGACGGCGAGCTCTTGGCCGTCAAGCTGCTAGGCATGATCACACGCTTCTGCAGCGGCGCTGCCCCCCAGTTTCCCATGAAGAAGGTCGTCCTGCTGCTGTGGAAGGTCTCGCTGCTCGGGCTGGGCGGCATGGATGTCCTCAAGAATCTCAAGAACGAGTACCGTCTGAAGGTGGGTCTGGAACCGATCACCGAGGACACGCTGGAGGTTACCAAGTGCATGCGAGCGAGCTCGCCGCCGGCCACGGCCACCGATATACTGGAGAACCAGTATCCCAAGAGGAACTTCAAGTGAGTGCGAGGTCTATGCTAGGTTTTTCCAGGTCTAACCCATATCCTTCTCCCTGGCAGGCGCTCCCTGATGAAGCAGCGCTTCCTGGACGAGCCGGAGCAGATCGACATGGAGATGAGCGGCAACGAGGGCCAGAACAATGCCAACAATGGCAGCGGAAACGGCGGCGGCAGCGGCAACGGGGAGGAGGAGCTCTCGCAATACTATCGGCCCTACGACGATCCCTCCTCGTCCGCCTCCTCCACGACCTCGACGGCCAATCCCAACAACCAGCCCAGCTCGACACAAGCGCCGGCCGCTGTGCCGCCGATACAGATCACCGCTCGCCTACCCTGGACGCCCAAGGTGCGGCAGAAGGACATTGACCAGTTCCTGGACATTTCGCGGAACAAGTTTATCGGCTATTCGCTGATCGGGGACCACGAGAGCCTGGCCGGGCTGCCGCAGCCCATTCACGAGGGCTTCAAGACGCTGCAGCGGCACATGTATTTGAGCTTGGCCGATGTGCAGATCAAGAAGGAGGAGGACATAGCCCGTAATCCCATCTCCACGCACGAGGACGAGATCAAGCTGACGCCGGCCGAGGTGCTGTACCAGGCCATCCTGCCCAACCTACCGCAATATATGATCGCACTGCTCAAGGTCCTGCTGGCGGCGTCGCCCACCTCCAAGTCCAAGACGGAGAGCATCAACATAATGGCCGATGTGCTGCCCAAGAAGATGCCGCTGACGGCCACGCAGTCCACGAAGCTAACAGTGGACATGGGCCGGCACAAGGAGATCATCGTGAAAGCGGTGTCGGCCATCATTCTGCTTTACCTCAAGCACTTCAAGATCAACCACGTGTACCAGTTCGAGTTCATGTCCCAGCACCTAGTCTTTGCCAACTGCATCCCGCTCGTCCTGAAGTTCTTCAACCAGACCATCACCGAGTACGTGAATACCAAGAACTCCATTCCCCTGCTGGACTTCCCCTCGTGTGTCATCGGCGAGCAGCCGGATCTGAGCGGCGACAGCTTCGTCTACGGCGGCGAGATGTCCGACAAACCGTACTCGTGGCGGAACGTCTTCTCCTGCATCAACCTGCTGCGCATCCTCAACAAGCTGATCAAGTGGAAGCACTCGCGCGTCATGATGCTGGTGGTGTTCAAGTCGGCTCCGATCCTGAAGAAGACCCTCAAGGTGCGCCACGCCATGATGCAGCTGTACGTGCTGAAGCTGCTCAAGATGCAGACCAAGTACTTGGGCCGCCAATGGCGCAAGTCCAACATGAAGACCATGAGTGCAATATATTCCAAGGTGCGGCATCGCCTGAACGACGACTGGGCCTTTGGCAACGACCTGGAGTCGCGTCCGTGGGACTTCCAGGCCGAGGAGTGCACGCTGCGGGCCTGCGTGGACAGGTTCAATCTGCGGCGCTATCCGGAGGCCACACAGAAGTGCGGTAACAATGGCACCGCTGCCCAGAACGCGGAGAATGCCCAGCAATCCAACATGATGGCGGGCAACAATGGAATAGGCAATAACGGATCCGATGTCAATGGCTATGGGAACAATGGCGGCGGAGGCGGCAACAACGGCGGTCACAATCAGCAGCAGCAGCAGCAGCTCAACGATTATGGCGTGGAGGGCGGCTTCCCCAGCGACGAGATTCTGACGCACTCGGACTTCGCCTTCTTTGGCCATTCGGGCTGGTGGGATCGCAAGGTCGAGCTGACGGACTACTTCAAGGCCAACTATGCGGTGTGGCTGGAGGAGGAGGTCTACAACAGTCAGACCGACTGGGATGCCCTCTAATCCAGAGCAACTATAGGTGAGTGGGGTGCCTGCCTGGGTTGTTTTCCAACTCACTAAGTAGCTCTTACTCTCCATTGCAGCTCCGTCAACATACGCATCATATAAGCAAAAAGTTATTACAATAATTCTAAGCATAAAATGAAGATACATTGATATAATCCATGTAGCCCCCGACCTCGGACTTCGGACCTGGGAAGAACACCAACTACTCACTGAAATTGGCAATAAATTGGCAAGCCACGACGACGCAGACGGGCGCTCCTCCCTCTCACCAACTAACTAAACTAACTAGCATACAAGCCTGTATATCTAACGAGTCTATATTTTAATTTCTGTATTTATTATTTGTCCTGTTCCACGAAGCCCCCTTTAATCGTATCGGCGGCTGTTCAGTTGGCTTCTAATTAGCGAAATAAACAAATTTAATAGTTCGAAAAGAAAGGCGCTTTATTTACCAAGATGCCGAACGTCTTAGAGACAGAGAGCGTGAGCTCTAGAGCCGGTCGCTCTCTTGTAGGTATTGTGAGAATGGAGAACGCGACTTCTGTCAGAAACAGAAAAGTGGATTTCATAAGGCACTTCAATTGTATGGACGGCACTCATCTTAGTAGTTCTAGCACCTTTGATTTCACATAGTCGTCATCTTCCGTTGACATGGAGACAGGGAGAGCGCACTTTATAGCCGCAAAGACGGTTGCCATGGAGACGAGAGAACGAGCGGCTATAGAGAGCGCTCTCTCTGTCTTCATGGCAACCGTCTTTGCTAGGACGTTTCGCTATGTCCTACACGAAAAACGCGTGTGCAAAACGCCGTACGACTACAGCGTTCGGCGTCTTAGTAAGTAGATAGTCTTTGCTTTCACCTTTCGGTTTCTGTGGTTAAATGTTTTTGTTTATTTTCCTTTTTTTATTTGTTGTGTGTGTGTGTGTTTTGTTTCGCACAAGAAAAAATATATATAGAATTCTATTAGGTCATAGGTCTTAGCGCTAGTTTGAAATTTGGTAAATATACACTACTACACGGTATTTACAAAGGTGCGCATACATATATAAATATCCATTATATAGTACAATAACTCTTTCGACTTCGACTTTGACTCCATTAAAAAAACGCCCTAATTCCATATATATATATGACGTAATAGTAAACAATACAAGTGTGTAATAATAATAATAATAGTTAGCACAGCTAAATATATATATTATATATGAATTCCTGAACCGGGTTACTTCATTTCACAATCTTGGTTGCCCAGAGCACTCTCCGCAGGCGAGAGCCCATGTCACCATCCATAATAACTACCTTAATGCGAAAAATAAAGACTAACTAATTGAAAGTTGTACATAATATATGTATGCCAGGGCGGGTCGATTTCGTTTTTGTACAGAAAAGTTTTAAAATTAAGCTTGAAAGTAAGGGAAATATTTGAATTCGTTGAAGAAGAAGGTGAACTTAATGGGAATCCTATTATTTCCGCGCCAAAATACTTACAAGGTTGTAAGATTTATATTTTTGTCAATGAAAAATCGAACCACCCCCTTAATGAGCTTACAAAATATGCCTTACTGTACAAAGGAAACTAATTCAAATAATTTTGAACCATTTAACATCCGTTTCTGGGAACTTTCTATATGCAGAGGGGCCTCGGAAATAGCTGGAGAATTGAAATCTCTGGAAAAGCTGCCCAGAAGTAGGCCATACAATATTTTGTAGCCCACTTAAAATCCCTAGCAATTTCTGGGGCACCCCTGACAATCTACAATATATCCTTTATTGTACACTGGCTCCTGGCATGGCTACTGCTACTACTGCTCCATGGGACAGGCTGTGGGCAACACTGTGTTGTTATTACTCGGCCCCACATACAGCATCCCGAAGCGCTTCTGCTGCGGCGGACAGGCGACCGGAGCCGGTGCCGGGACCTCGCATCGCTCCTCGAAGTAGTGAACGATCCGCTGGAGCACGAACTTGAAGATCTTGTCCTTGGCTATCTCGCCGTTCAGGAATGTTATGTCCTTGCAGTCCCGGTACTCGCTGAAGTTCTTCTCGTAGTGCGGCCACACGCACAGCTCAAAGTAGCCGGTGACATCCGGCGGATCGTAGGCCCGCTTGCTGCGCCGCTCGAAGCACTTCTCGTAGGGCAGATGGAAGTGGTACTTGAGGTTGCACAGGGCCAGTAGCTCTGGCTGATTGAATATCATAAAGCCCTCGACCAGGAGGAAGTTGATCTTCTTGTCTCTCAGCTGGGCGGCAATCTGGGCATTGATGCGCATGATGTGCGCCGCCTGCTGCTGCTGCTGCTGATGAAGCTGCAGCTGCTGCTGCTGCTGCTGGGAATGATGGGGATGGTACTGGTTGTGCCGCTGCTGCTGCTGGTGATGGTGCTGATGATGCTGTTGTGGAGAGTAGTGGTAGGATGCCGCATTACCTTGCTTGTAGTAGTTCGCATTGTAGTTGTACTGCTGCTGGAACTGGAGGGCGTAGTGCTCGAAGTTCGCATAGGTCACCATCGGCCCCGGCGGCTCTTGGGTCACGTGGCGCCCCTTGATGATGTTCGCAATGTCGTTCAGCATCTTGGCCATGTCCAGCGAGGTGATCAGTTCAAAGTTGATGGCATTCAGCGACTCATTGCGCTGGTGCCGCTTGTCCTCCACGGGCAGGAAGTAGTCGTCCTGCGAGATCAGGCGCACCTCGCCGATCGTGTACGGTGAGTTCCATAGCGGTGCCCCACTCAGGCCCTTGAAATAGTCGTGCAGGCTGTGGGCCAGCGTCGTCTTGCCGCCGCAGGTGACGCCCGAGATTCCAATTACCAGCCACTGTGGCATGTTGCTACCGACTGATTTCGCTGTCGCCGCCGCTGCTGCTGCTGCTCTTCCCTGTTTGTCAGCGGAATCGTAGGCACGCCCGCCCGTCGACTGATAACCTCTGCCTTTAATCGCGCTTCACCTTCAGGCTCCAGATGTGATAGAAGGAGAACGCGGCGATGCCGCCGAGGAAGATCACCCCGAATACAGTGGGCACTATGAAGGCGTATTTCAGCGAAGGAAAGAAAAGTCGTATGGGATTACCTGTGAAGGTGAAAAGAGAAGGGATATATGTAGATATATGTATAATGTGAGTTTCAGGTAGGCTTTGGTTTAGTTATGGTTTACTAGGAAATATGTGCCCCTACTTAGGACCTAGGTTTGCCAAGAATTATATTTAAATAACAACTTTAAATGGGAATAAACACTTAAGTGATTTTAAGAGCGAAGTGTTCTTTATCAGGTGGATTTCCCCCTTTATAATGTATAAAATCACAAAGCAGTCCAAATCATTATTTTATAATCATAAGTTTTTAAGGGACTCTCTTTTAGGATCGGCTCATTAAAATTCCCAAGCAGTTCTAACTGTAAACTTGTAATAGAGATGGAGAATAATCGAAGTTCTCGATGTTTTTATATAAGGAAATAGGTTTTAAATCTCTTAAAATCGATGTTTCTTCACCTCTAACTTGTAACCCCACTTAATATAGAACTTGTGGAGAATTCAGGTACTAAAACAGCTGTACATCCAAACCTGGTGCTTCTTAATAGCAAATCCCAAATGTTTCTCTCTATGTAGCTAATGCATTTTATTTATAGGGTATATAGCACAGATTAGATTTATTATTTTAAAGCCAGTTATTAGGAGGCAACAAATTAGATTGGTCACGAAATGAAAAGTACATCATTCATTTTGTCAAAATGTCGACCCGTTTTGAGTTAAGAGCTATTACCTCAGGTTGGGGGGTAAAAGTTATTAACTGAAAATGAGTAATACCCACAAAGATAGAAGTGCTTAGGTGCGGATACACCCCAACAAGGGGAATCGTGCGTATGTGTCATTGGGTTATCTGAACCCTAAGAATTATGAAATAAGTACACACCTCCTATGGTTACCTGAAACCATACCATTATTTATAAATAAATATTAAAACAAACCGATTAATATGGCCTAGTAAAAACCACTAAAAAGAAGTACTTAGATATTGGAACGTAAGAGATGACTTAAAGTTTAATAACTAAAGTCTAAAGCGGCTAATAAACAAACACTTGTTAATTGTTAATAATAAAACAGTGCACAAAAGTCGGCTGAATTTAAACAATTTTCGTAAGCGAGAGAGAGTCTGTACTTTGTGCATCACTGTTTGACCTTGAAGCGAGCTCGAGACTCGGAGCCGCATTCCAGGTAAACCATTGGCTTTGGCTTGCCACCTGCCGGGGGATCTGGGGGATCGCTTTTCGCCTCCGCCTCCGCATTCGACACAGGCAACACACACCGCCTCGTAACACCACACATGCCGTGCCGTGACCAATTTGCGCTGCGGCGTCACTTTAATTACTGCACAAAAGCCGCCCAGATTATCCAATAAAACCAATAACGGCCGGCCAGAAGGAGGATTAGGAGGAGGACGAGGAGGCGCAGCTTTCCAACTCACCTTCATCGATGAGCATAAACGGCAGCACCGCCACCCAAAAGAAGTAATAGAAAAACACGGCGATTGCGGCTATCAAAATGATTTTTCCGAGTTGCGCATTCGAAGCCATAAATAGCTCTGATATTCTCAGAAATTCTGTGGTTTCTCGTCCCAAAAAGACACGCGACCGGCGGCGATTTATGCGGAAGACAGCTCATGGATTGTACTCCCGGTGCGGACGGCTCTCCTCTGTCCCCAATGCGTCGATTCTCCAGAGATCTGCAGTTCCCGGATGGCCGTGGTTGGTGTAAACAAAACAAACAAGTGCGTGCTCCAAAAAATCTAGGAATCTTGGTTGCGATCAGTGTGACCGACTGCGATTGCGATACAGAATACCAGTCAGGCGGGGGTATATACCAGAATGTTGTTGCATGTGGTATTTTTGCTAATATATCGATAAAATATCTATCGATTTTAATTAAATAATTTAAAATCCTTTAACTTTGAGTATATATTTTTGAGATAATTAAATTAAGTTCAATTTTTTATTGTTCTTACTTTGTTAATTTAGAACATATAGATTTAATAAACATTTTTTTAATATATATTAAAAATACCGCACATCAGCTGTTCGGTCACACTCGACCCACAACCACCGCCGAATGTAAACAGAAACAGAAAAAAAATGGTGAAGAAGGCGCAAGTGAAGCGGCGGCCATGGGTGAAGAACCTGTACTCGAACCGGGAATACCCGGACAACTACACGGACCCCAGCTTCCTGCGGGATCTGCGCACGAACCTGCATGTCCGGATATACACTTACCGCGAGGCGGTAGCCGGCATTACGGTGCTGAACAACCAGATCGCCTGCATCACCGGCTTCCTGATACTCTACCAGCTGATGCTCAGTGACAGTGTCGCACCCACCACAATCCTGGTGCCCAGTTGCGGGGTCACGGCGCTCGGCTACCTGTTATACCGGGGCAGAAGCCTGAGCTGGGCGCTGCTGGGGGAGGATTCCAAGACTCTGGTAACGGTGGTCCTATTCGGATACCTCTTCTCGCCCATGCTGCACACCCTCACGCAGGCCATCAGTACGGACACCATCTACACGATGACCTTCTTCGTCCTGCTGGCCAATCTGATCTTCAGCCACTATGGGCTGGACGTGGCCATGGTCTCGAAGGTAGGACTGGTATCCAACTGTATTTAATTTGTTAAATTAATATTTAACTTCATGTTTAGGCCATTTCTCTGAATGCTGCCATTTTTGGAGCCATTTGCCTGGCGTCCCGCCTGCCGACATCATATCACGCCTTCGTGCTGCTCGTCGAGGCTGCCGTCTTCTTTGTGCTGTACCCCATCATTACGGAGGCCAGGTGGCGGGCTGAATGCATGGTGCCCATCTTCAGCATCTGCTGTTTGGCCCTGTATTGGATATCGCGACCGGTGCTCTACCTCTACGCCTCCACAACCATCTTCATCAACTTTGTCTGCCCGCTGATATTCGTGTGGCAGCAGCGATTCAAGTTCAACATCCACGGGCCCTGGGACGAAGCGATTGTGGAGGAGAACACCGACGAGAACCTGGATGCGAACTTATAGCAACAGCTTCGCTTCTCACAGCAGCTGCTGTCGCCGGTTCAACCTGGTGGCGGCGATGTCGGGGAGCAGAGTCACTGATCACTAATCATTTGCACGTTTTTATATGTTTTGTTAACAGTTTTATGTTTTATGTAATTTGAGATTTCATTCCATATTGTCGTTCCATTTTATGTAGTTTTTTTAGTTTGTAGGTAGGCTTTTAAATAAACAATTCTAGGAAATCATTAAATTATTACAAAATTAAAGCAGTTACCATAAATACAGCAATTTAATTGTTTGAATATATAAATACCCTGTGTTTTCTTTATATTTTGAGCAAAAACAACAACATTTCAGCAGTCGGTAAACGTTAAGATCTCAGTAGATCAATATTGACCTGAATTTGTATTAAAAAAACGTCAGAGAGATTCAATAAGAAGGCCGAGACAATCTTAAATAAATAAACAATTAACAATGTTACAAAAATAGAGAGCCTAAGAGACACAAAACAAAATGAATTCCATATTTTGGGGGTTTTTTCACTTTCTCAAAAGATACTTCCTTATATTAAGGTTATATTAATTAATTTTTTCTTTGTTTTTATTATTCTCTGAGTAAATATTGTCAATTGTGTAAAAACAAATCAACTTAAGATATTATTATTTCAAATTGAACTTGAGGAATTTAAGAAATGATTTCATTGGAATTATTGGCCTTTGACTTAATTTCCTTTCAATAGATACATTAAATATTTGAATTCCAATTAGCTTACCCCCAACTCGGATATATTTGTTTCATTCGCACCCAATTGTATAAAGTTTAAAGCTCTTTTCTCACAATTTAGACTTGATTTGCTCATTTATTAATACCAATTATATGATTATTATAAAGAAAATGATTCGTATGTTTTTCGTTTGAATTCATTGCTAGTATTTCTGCTAATTTAAACAATAAACATTAGTAATTGGACCAACGCTGACGGAGAAAATAATAATAAGCCGCAAAACCGAGCGCTTGATAAAATATTGAATGAATAACTTAAATGGCAATGATGATGATGCTTCAAAAACGATAGATTTAAATCTTTTTTTAAAATGTGTTATTTATTATTTATTAATTTGCTTTTTCAGAGATTTAAGGTAATCTAATATATGTAATCAGGTTTCTGTTGTGGTCAAAGTTCAGTAGCTTATTATCCATGGGCTGTCCTAGCATCCTTCGCACCAGCACTGCAGGCGGGCACTGCAGTGTCCACTGTAGCGTCCTCTTCCTTCCTCCCGGCAAACACGTCGGCAGGTCTCATTGTCCCAAACGGCACATGGACCACGATATCTGCCGGAGAGGCAATCGGCCTCGGCCTCGTTGGCTCCCAGGACGACGAGCATCAGGACGGCGATGAAGGCGAACAGGCACTTGATCTGCATCATTATTTCTTGGTTGTTGTAGTGGTATATTCAACGACTTGGAGTTGTTAATGAACTGAGATCCGTTACGGATCTTATATAGGGCTGGATCTAGAGATTTCGGTGACAGCGTTGATGGAATTTTTTGGGCGATATTAATAGCAACTCTTTTGATGGCTAAAACAGACTTTTGAACTGATGTATTCTTACAATGTCAACCTCGAAAGTACAATACAAATTAAGTCAACATGCAGGGCAAGATTTGTTTACTTTTTTTTTGTCAAGAGCGACTAAAGACAAAGAGATCTACTTTTCCCGAATTTATATTCCAAACTGATTTTATTTCGAATATGTCGTAGCTTAGGTAGCTAACATGAGATTTGAATATTCTTCTTAGTTCCAGACCCACGGATCGTCCGATGGTGGGAGACGGTTCTCAATGCCATATGGGAGATAGCAGCTACCCCGATACCATTTGTACATGTGAACTCTGAACCCACACGTTGGGGTTTCTTATTACACTTTATCTACTCGTTTGTCAAGTGTACTTTTTTTTCTGTTAGGCTCAAGTGGCTGCTGCCCAGCTGCAGATTCTAATACCTAAACATAGATAGGCTTTTATATATACAATATTTACATATATATGCATATGTACATAAGCGTGTTCATGTTTGAACAATCTGCCAAAGGCCCCTCCGTATTTTTATACCCTTGCAGGGTATTTTAGTTTTGCCATGATGTTTGCAACGCAGTCAAAGAGTCATCTCCGACCATATAAAGTATATACATATATATGTATGTCCGTCTGTCTGTCGGTTTATATGCAAACTAATCTCTCAGTTTTTGAGCTATCGGGCTGAAACTTTC
>JAEIIU010047678.1:8759-28412 GCA_018874675.1 Drosophila baimaii
TTTGTGTAATCAAGTTTCAAGTGTAAATTGTAATTTTCTGCTGGATTTTCTGTGGTTACGAGGCCGAGGCCCCCAAACAAGATCTTCTATTCGTTGGATGCCTTGCCTTTTGCTTTTCAGCGCTAAAAATGGGAATGGCTCAAGATATTCCCTTGTATTTTCTATATTTTCAAGCTAAAATCTATATAAGACTAGTCCTATGTTTATTTTGATGTTAAGTTTTCTTTCATGTAAATCATGTAAGAGTTAATCATTAATTATTTAAATAATATATATTAGTTATTGATATCTAAATATATATTACAACATGTTCCTTCTAGCCTGAGCCGCCTTAAGTAGCCACCAGGTGGAGCAGTGGGTGGTGAGCCGTGAGTGGCTCAGTGGTGCAGTTCAATGGGTGGTGGTGGTGGTGGTGGGTGCTCCTTCGAGGTGCCAAAAGTCTGGCCCCACTTGAAAGCATCTAGAGACCAGGCCCAGCAGGCCAAATGACTTGGCAAAAAGTTGTTAATGTTAATGGGCAATCGCAATTTACAACAACCAACAACAACTTACAACAACTTACAACAACGGCGGCTAAAACAAGCTGCAACAACAACAGCAACAACAGTAAGCCGTCTCTAAGCCATGAAAATATTGCACAATAAATTTTCAAATTGCATTAAAATTGCATTTTGTGGGAGGGCGGATGACTGAGAGGCACTGCCAGCTAACTTTTCGACAATCAACAGCACGAGTCACTAGGCAGCAACAACAACAAGAACAACTGTGGCAACTAGGGCAACTTGGTGGCAACAATTGTCAAGGTGCCGCCAGGTGCGAGGGACTCCAAGCAGCAGCACAATCTAATAATATAGCATCAACACTTAACAATTGGAAAAGTTTCCTTGGCTCATGCAAAAAAAAGAAAAAAAAAAGAAGGACTTTCAATATCGGACAATGCGCACTAAGGACACAAAGTTGTAGGACCCCAAGGAGTTCCAGGGAAATACCCTATACATACTTGTAGAGATATTCGGATTTTATTATTTAAAAGCAACAATAATTGAGTGTTTAAAAAGCTATTCTCTGGCCATAACAATCGAAGCTATATATTTAAATATTTGTGTTTTTTTATGGTGCCCATTGGATCCGCCTTGTCAACAATATAAGTACTCATTGTACCCGTTGCCACATACATCATCTCTAACAATTCAGTTAATGAGGCAATTGTCTATATTCTACTATTGTCTTTACTTTACTTATTATTGCCATTGTTTTGGCCCCGTATTGTGTGTGTGTGTGTTTTCACCTTTGTTTGCCTTTCAACAAAATCAAAGAAAACACGTCCACAGCAGATATTTTTTTAGCCACATAGTAATGTCACACATCTATGGGTTTTTTTTGTTCTAAATATAATATATATTTGTAGAGTTCCAAAAACGTTTTTCTTAATATTTTACTTGTTGAGATTTGTTCCCCTCCATTAACCTTTAACCAAGAGCCTTTAACCCGGGCAGGGTATCCCCCATTAAAATTGCCACGTTGGCGGCGAGCCGGCAAACTTTCCTACGGAATGCCTTTCTGGGCTACTTAAATGCAAAGGATTCGAAATGGAATGGAATGGCCTGCCCGGACCCTGTATATTTATCCCTTCTTTTATTCCACAGGGAGTTACCCTGTTACCCTTCCCCTTTCTCACAGTTCCTGCTGTTTCTGATGTCCCTGATGCTCCTGATGCTGCTCCTGATGCTGCTCCTCCCGATGTTGCAGTGTTTAATTGACTCAAAAGTCGGGACCGGAAGTTGACTTTTACACGCGGGCGGAAGTCGGCAGCAGCAGCAGCAGCAGCAGCAGCGAAGATGATTACGATAGCGAGGCGACGATGATGATGATGATGGCGATGGCTGCTGCCATGATTATGATGATGAGGAGCATAAAATAAACTTTTGCTAGTTTGGCCAACAAACTGTTGCCAACTCGCTACCATCCATCCCCATCCCCATCTACGTCCCTTTCCCTCGGAGTATTCATCATATTTTAAGCTGTCTGTCAGTGTCAGTTTAGTGCGACAATTGTTTGGATATTGCCCAGGGAAGGGAAGTGGGCTCTGACGAGGGGGAGAGAGGTGTAGGGGCGGTGTAGGGGTGTAGGGGGACAGAAACTACTTAAGGCAAAAGTTAAGTTTTTATGGGACATCTTAATGAATTTCAAATGAGTTCAAGCCCAGAAGCTGCCTCGTGGCAAACGTCATTAAAGCAATTGCCGTGAATTTTAAGCAGTCTGCAATATGTTGGGAATTTCAGCTTGTGCCAAGGCGGAAGACGACGCTTATATAGAATCGAATAAATATATATCGAATCGCGACAGCGACAGCGACGAATGAAATAAAATTTAAAATAAAAACCAAGAGAGAAAACAAATTGTTAAGAGCGCTTTTAACATGGCCGGCATGGCATATCAATTGCCTTGACCTTAACCAACTTAAGGCGACTCGCGGGCTCAATAAAAAATGCCACAAATTACTGACAACGTATATGAATATATATCTATCTGAATATATATATATTAAGAGTGTTTAGTCAACAAGCCAAAAACTAGATACGAAAACTCACAGGCTAAGCTTAAATTAAAAATGCAAAAATGTAAATAACCGTTTGGAGTTTAGTATATTTTATATATTCAAAGAAAAAAGTGTTATCTAAAGAGCTTTATTGATTTGCATATTATTTATTAATATTTTAAATTTGCATTTATTTTTTTTATTTTATATTTATATTTAAAGAACTTGGATTTAAAGAAAACTGAATTTTATAGTATATTATAAAAAATGCTTTTTCCTTGTTGTTTTTATGAGGCAGAAGTAATCAGTAGATAGTGCATTAATTATCTCCTTAAGTTCATGATATTAAGTACATTTTTTTAATAAAATATTTATAATACGGACTATTTAAATACTTGTGTCTAAGTATCCTAAAAAAAGAGGTTACTTGTTGTCCCCAAGGATGACCTAAAATAATTATGCAGCTTTCAAATCGATTTTAGCAAGCCTTAATCGCTGGCATTGCCATAAAAAATAATGGAATTTCAATCTAATTGCAAATGCGACGACCTCATCCACAGTGCGTGTCAAGTCTAAAGTGAATTTATTTCTAATCTTAATCGCATTGATCAGGCCACGCCCCGAGCTTAGCCAAAGGGGGCTTAGCTTTTTTAAGCCACACTTGTCAGCCTCGACTTGTCTTGGCCTGGCTAATAAAAATACGCGACACAATTAAATTAAAATTTAAAAAAATGGGCGAAACTGGAATGTGTAAATGAATAAATCAAATGGACCACACTACATATTGGACCACATGCGATATTGGATAATGCCCCCCACCCGACTTTAATTATACTCAAGCACTGGCTAATCGACAAACAACATGCATATCTTGATGGCCAATTTAATGTGGCTTTTTTTTTCAGCTCAGCTTCAGCTCTCAGCCTCAGCTCTCAACTCCGACTGGGAGTTGGACTGACTCCCTGCTGTATAAATTGTCTTTCGCTTCCACTGACTTGACTTGACTGACAAGGCAAGCGCGTCTCGTTTGCCACTTAACAAAAATGCAGCTACCAACAAATTGCCAGCAACAAAAAGCAAAAAAAAATAAAAATAAAGCTACAACTGCAACAGCAACAGCAGCAACAACAACAAATTGCGATTGACGTTTTACTTGTCGCACAATGCGGCGTATGCGTGATATGTGTACGAGAGCGCAAAGGGAGGAAGTGCAGCTAGGGGCTGGGTAGGGGGGAGGGGAAACAGACAAGGAGCGGGGTATGGAGCAGGTGGTGCCACTGAAGCTACTGGTTACATAAGCGGAAAGTCTGGCACTTTGGCAAGGAATCAAAAATCTACCCTTGTTGTGGCCGTGAAAATAGCAGAAAATATAAATAGCTCCAAGATATGGTCGCCTTTTTCTGAACAACTTGGGTTGAAGCACTTCCAAAATCAGTTGAGAATTATTATATTTTTTAGTAAAGAATGTGTTTCAATACTATATTTATATTGTCTCATAAAAAAGGTTAAACCCTATAATTTATTCTAACTTCTGTAAATTGAATTAAATAAAAAGTGTTTAAGAAAACCTTTAAGGATCACAAATAAATATCAGGATTAAAGAAAATTGGTCAACGCTAATAATATTCTATAACAATAGCATTTTATTTATTTATTAAAGTAAACTATCTGCATTAAAAGTAGGGATTAAGCAAGAGGTGAATATGATATATAAACAGAAATACCTCAATATCATATCAAAAATAAAGTAAACTTTGGTATATTGAAATTTGAAATATTGCAAATATAGCAATTAATTTTAAAATATAAATATTATCGATAATATGGAAAATGTTTACCAAAATATCAATGTTATCGATTATATCGAACAAAAATCGGAAAATTTCATTTAATATATTTCCTTTTTTACAGACTTTAGTTATAACATCTTTGAAAGTACATAAATGTATAGTTTGTTTTTTATATTTTTTACAACAATAATAGTTTAAACCAAGCGTATTTGCCACAGTTCAATATATCATACCAAAAGTCGATTTATCGCGCATATATCGTTACTTTAAAATATTAATTGATATCCATATAGCAACGACATATCGATATTCTCTGCATATCCTAATTTAAAATAACAAAGAGCTACCAGAACCTGGATGACTCTCCACACTCCTAGCAAACATAGAGTATAATGGACTTCGGATCGAGTGTGCGGTGCAGCCATACTTCTGCTTATTATTATATCATTTTTCGCCACGTGCTGAGAGCGCCAAGGAAGCCAGCGAACAAACGAATCGAATCGCACCGAGACGAGACGGGGGGGGGGAATACAACAAAAAAATAACAACAAAAATAAACAAGAAAAATATATAAGGAAAACCGGCAACAATGGAGATATCATTGCAGTTGACATGCCTGCACTACACCAGAGAGCCAAAGAAAATTGTCCGCTTTTCAGATTCTCTTTATTTTTTGTTGTATTTTTTTTTTTTTTTTGCATCTTTCCCGCTCCTTGAGAGCTAGTTCAATCACCATTGTCATCGTCTCGTTAAATGATTTATGGCGCAAGGCATGTCAACACGCCAAGATGAGCATCGGCGGAGAGAAATAGTCGAACTATACGCGCATGTATATATATATATATATATCATATACACAAATCGGCTTTGACTGCGACGACTGCGACTTCATTAACGTATCAGCGTTTTGTGGGCCAAATTTTGACCCAGTTTCCCCAGCCACAGCCACAGTCAGAGCCAGAGACGCAGCCAAATTGGATAATAGCCAATGTTCGCTTCGCTTACGAATGGAATTTGTTTTCGGCCTTACAAGCCAGATGCTCGGAGATGATATTGTAAGTTGCGTGGGTGCCGGCATTTAAAATATATATATTATATGTATTATGTGGGCTTGGTATTACAACTGGAAATTGCCTTTTTTAGGCTGTGGCAAGATGCACTTATACAAGAGATATTAAGCGATCTTGGTATGGTTTAATTAAGCAATTACTATTGCAGCATTTATTTTGGGTAATATCTCTGGCAGGGCTGAAGTTCTCTAACTAGGAGGTAACTAATATTACAACATAGGGTTTTTCTTTTAAGTTATTTACAGCTGCCGGAAACTTGTTGGTAGTATTTTATGAACCTAACATAAATATGCTATTTTACGCAAGGTAAAAGATACATATTTCATGTCAGTTATGATTGGCAATTACTGCGGAGACTTCAGAAGTCTTTGTGTAATTTTTCAAACAGCACTTAAATGTTTTAAATCTTTGTAAATATAGGTTAGTGTGTTGGCATGCATTTAGCAAATAATAAAGAACATTTTAAGTACACAACTACTTGATTTAAAATAATAGTAATAATTAATAGATTTCCTGGAAGTATACCACTTATTTTGTGTGGGTTTTAAAGCGAACTAATATAATATTATATTCCTAAAATAGCTAGGATTGCTTCTGATCTGCTTGAGATGGATTTCAGCCTCAGGCTTAATTTGTGCAAATTTGTTGCACAAAAAAGTGAAAGCCATTAAGTGACATACAACAAAAAACAAAAAAAAACAATGCCAAAAGCTAACCAGCTAGCTGTTTTGGCCAACAAATTAACAGGCAGAGGGGGGGGGGACTAACCCGAAGTGCTAATTGCCCGTCACAATGGCACAATGGTACAGTGATCTATGGCCGGGTGAGACGATGATCGAAATCGGAATGGGAATGGAAGTGGGAATGGGTATTGAGGGGGAACCATAGCCTGGCCTAAGCTGGCAATTAAGTAATAAAATAACAGAGCGGCAGAGCTTGCTCAACAATCGGCTCGAGAGTCCGGTTTTTTTTAGCCGGGCTTTTGGCCAGGCCAACACCCAGCTGAGTAGCGGCTGCTGCTGCTGCGGTGGCTAAGGAAACAGGTAACAACTGTGCCAACTTCCTTGGAACTGGTCCAGTCACGCAGGTTCGACGGGCCCAGAGACCCCGAGACCCGAATTGGCCAAAAGCCGAGACCGAAAACCAAAAACCGAAAACCAAAAACCGAAACCGAAATCGAAACCGAATGCCGAAAAGTAAAAGGAAGTTTCGGCCAACATGTTTGGCCGCTTCCCCCCTTTTCTCGCCCGCCTGCATCGCTGCATGGCTCATCCAAGTGCAAATTTGTCAAGCAAATATGGTCGAAAGGGCAACCGAGGCGGCAGCACGCGCTACTCGAAGCTCGCAGGCCGCCGCCAGCCGAATGTTAACGAGGGGCGCTACCAGAGTTTCAAATACTGCAATTATCTCGGTTACGAGTTACCAACTTCTCCGGAGATGGCTTCAATTAAGACTTGCCATAATTTCGTGGTGGTTGCCACATTCCCGGGGGCTTGCTCTGGAGTAAGTAAGATAACTTGGCTCAGAGTAGTAATTCCTTAAGCTACCCCCGCTTGCCTGAGATGTGTCGGAAAAAAGCTTCAATATAATAATGCCTCGCAGCAGCTGCATCTCACCTTGAAACACAGTCAACAAAGGAAGTGCGAGCTGTTCGATTTTTATGATCGATAATTCTCTGAAATTTCCCCCTATGTGGTAAGTGATATTTTACAATGTTTAGCTAAGTTCATAAATCTGGGAGATACTAGATAAATCTAAGAAGCAAAAAAGTCCCCACATGATATCATCTCCTAACTATCTAACCAGTTTCCTGGGCTTCCTTATGAGCTACAAATCAGGTTTTGGGGCTTTACACTCACCTTGCCATTGGCCAGCGGAATCTGCAGGACATCCAGCTCCTGGTTGCCGGCTGGCTGCGGCAGCGGCACGGCGCTTATCAGGCACACGGCGCTGCAGAGGGCGAGGGCGAGGAGTTGCTGTCTGCTTGGCTGCCTCATGCTGCTGCTGTCTCTGTCTGCTTGCGGGCGGCGAGTGGTGTGTGTGAGCGTAAGGTGTGTGTGTGTGTGTGTCTGCTGAAACGAGAGGGCATGCTAATTAATGGTAATTCGATAAAGGTCGGCGCGATGACCTTCTGTTATCGCGCCGCATAAAAGAAAAAAACAAAAAATCGATCTAAGAAATCCAGCCAAAAACCATGATGTGTTTGGGTTTTCAGTTTTGTTAACAATGTTTTTTTTCCACCTCATCTTGACGGTTTTCGTCTCTCGACGGTTTCTGTTTGATTTGCTGGCTATTCTCCCCGGCCCAAGGTCTGCGTGCCGCCGATGCGGATGCTAACGACAACTGTCAATACATATATGGCCAACTACATATGGCTGCGGTTTGGTTTTTTTTGGTCAAGTTTAAATATTGGACATTTCTTGGGCAACACGTCGTATGAGTAATGCGCGCAGTATGTGGACACACACACACACACACACACAGCAACAACAACAACAACAGTAATTTATAAATCACAACAGAAAACACGGCAATAAGAATTATGTAATTTTTTTTTTCACTTTTTTGTATTTGGATAGTGGCAGCGCCGACGCTGAGCCAACCTCACCTGCGCCCGCAGGTACCTGTCTGTGTGTGTTTTTTTTTTTTTTTTGCCAATTTTTTTAGCTGTGCAATTTCCATGGCAAGCTTTTCAAAGCTGGGCTTTTGTTGAAAAGAAATTGAATGCGGTGGACAGACGGCCAGAGTGCGGCAGGTGCGAAAAGCACCAGGCATGATCCGTAATTACACACACAAAAATGTGAGAAAATGCATTAAAAAAAATAAACTCAAGTCAAGGGGTTTGGGAAGAGAAAGGTGGTGCGGAGCGGGAGGGGTATAATTTCTTTGGTCAACAACAAAAGCTAGCAAAAAATATTAGTCATACCCTCCCTTCCCAAAAACCGCTTTAATGTCAATCTTTAATGAGAGAAACTAAGTACACAGAGTAAGGGAAACCGCCACTTAGCATTTGCCAATTGCCTTATTAGACTTTGATATGCCTGCCTGCGGTGACATTGAGGATGGGCGTGGGATGGGGCTCAAAGGTTAAGGCTTTGAGTGCAAGTTATTAGGGGTTAAGTGTGCCAAGATTCCTGAGTATCGAAAGGCATTAGTCACCGGTAAGTGATAGTGATTGAATGCAACATTTAAAGGGAAAACGGAATTTGATTTAGGGGAAGATGTAAACTAACTTTAAAAATATTTAAGGCATTTAAAAAGAGCATTTTTTAATTGAAATATATTCAAGCATCTTTGGTCTGCATACTCTAAATATTATAAATAATTAAGAGCAATAACAAACACAATTTGAAGCCCTTTTGAAAGCATTTAACTTCACTCTTTCTCTCTCTAAAAAAAGCTTAACAACACTTTGTGCATTTCACATAATTGCATGCTTAATAAAAGTTAAAAAAACATATTGAGAAACTTAATGGTGGTGGCAAGTAAATAACCCGATTTAAGCATATTTTTTTTGTATTTTTGAGAAACTGATTTTAAGCTGGGGAAACTCCCAAAGTCATCTTCAGCTGAGGCATGCAAGTTGTGAACTTGAAGGTGTATATTTTCGGCCGTTTTGTTTTGGCCGCTTTGTGTGTGTCTGGCTGTCAATCAAGCAATCAGTCAAGTTGGTCCGACAATTTGGCAATGCCGAGGGGGTGAAAGGGGGGAATTACCAGCTCGGCTCGGCTCGCAACATGCAATGCTCGCCGCTCGAGCTGGTCAAGCGGAGAGCCAGCCAGCTTGGCCAGGTCTTGGCTTGGCCCGAAGAGTGGCAAAGTAGGGCGTAAGCGCCAAAAGCAGGCGAAGGCGAGCACAACAGAAAAGAGAAAGAGCGGAGAGAAAGAGTTAAGAGAGAGAGAGTGAGAGAGTGAGAGAGCGCAGCGCAGCCGGCACAACAACATGGCCAAGATGTGTGTTATGTCATCTGCCAGCTTTTGCTTTTACTTTCAAGCCCGAAGTCTTTCTCCCTCTCTCTCTCTCTCTGTGGGGTCTCCCCTCCTTTTCACTTCATCCATTTGGCTTCTATCAATTGTTAGTCCCCGAGTGATCAGTAATTTGTGATCACATCGATCGACAGTCCAACGTGACTTGACATATTCCGCTCAACTCTTTGGATTTTTGCATACGGAACTCGGTGTTTTATGATTGCGACTTGTGACTGCCTGCCTGCTTATTGCACAAATATCATAAAAACTCATAAAAAAAAATCAGAAAAAGACAGCAACAAAATCCGCATCTGGCATTGAGTGCATGCTCCGACATGGACACATGTCGTAATTAAAAAGGCAAAGCCCCAAAAAACAACTGTGATAATCAAGGCTTGAGTGGGATTTCTTGGCGCGATTTCGAAATTTGCAACTCAAAAGACAGAGTGAGAGAGAGGGAGATAGAGAGAGAGAGGGGTGTGACATGTGCACAAATCAAAAAATAAACTAACTGAACCAAATGACTTGGCACATTAGAGACGTGTGTCTCTGAAGTGCACTTCCTGTGGCGGGACTTTGTAATTAACAGCAGCAGCAGCTGGGCCTGGTTTCAGGGACACGCTGCGTATGAGTAATGTCTGGAAACCCTCAAGGTGATCTAATTTTAGTTTTTAAAGATTATTTGAAGTTCTGTGGGGTGAAGGCAGAAATTCTGAGGGCTATAAACTTCGAAATAGGTTTGGGAATTAATTTTGAGGGCTATGAACTTTGGGGTGTATTTTAGAATTTAATTTAAAGGGTCTTGTCTTTGTTTAATTTTAGAAATGGCATTTCCTCAGCCAACTTCTTGGATAAATCGATTTGAAGAAGAATAATTTTGGAAGTAGCCAGACATACTAAGGAACATAGGTTGAATATATATTATTAGATGTACATATATTATTAAATATTAGCTTTAAACCCCAAAGCATGCAAATACTACCAATGCAAGATTTTTAAAAATGAAGCATACATTTAAATAAAAAAAATAAAATATGGAAAAATTCTAGAAAATAACAGAAAACATTCTACTTTCTCAAAAAAAAATGTATTTCCCAATGAAGTTACTTTAAATAAATATATAATAAGAAAATACAGCCGGCAAGGAAAAGATTCTCGCTGTATCCGTAATGGATCTCCCATTCTAGAAACCTCCCCCTGGCAGACCCCTTCCCCCCTCTCCACCATCGATTTCAGCACTCGGACACGAAACGAAACATACGAAAAAGACCTCTCGCAAACGCAACTTGGAAATTGGCAATCAAAAAAACGTTTTCTGTTAACCAACTCGCATTAATTGGGCAATCGAAGCCAGGTAGGTAATGAATGCAGCAGCAAAATGAGAAATGAGAGACAAAACCGATAAATAGTTCAGCACACGCGTCAGGTTTTCATGTTTATCGGATTTGGTAGTAGTAGTAGTAGTTGTTGTTGTTGTTGTTGTTGTTGTGGTGGAATTTTCTCGATTTTCTTTCGATTTTTTGAATGGTTCTTTTGGTTTTTTTTTGTTTCTGGTAATTTTCCCATTCGATTTTGTTCACAAACCAAAGATTGGCAGAGTTTTCTTTCTTTTTTGTTGTGGGCACTTTAAAAAAAATAGTGAAAAAAAAAGGTTTCAAGTTTAGCGTGGTTTTTGGTGATTTTTCAGTTAGGTTTTTTGCTTAAGTTTTTTGTTTTTTTTAGTAGAGTATCCTCGCGTTTTTGGTTTTTTGCTGTTTGATATATTTATATATATTTATTTTTTTTGCACACGACGTTGATACATACGCGTTTCTTAACTGAGGCGCTTGCCTTTTTTTGTTGGTGGCCAACGAAAAAAAACAAGAAACAGCCCAAAAAAAATTAATGTGGCTACAAGTGGTGGATCGGTGGATCAGTGTGGCTTGTGGCTCGGCGGATCGTGGCTGCTCTCAGTGCTCTGTGGTCCGGGCTGTTGGGCCTGCAATTGATTACTAACGTGATTTTATCACACACAAGCGACTAAAGCTCGAGACAAAGCGCGCGTCGCGACGCCGGCAGCTGGCTCGGCGGCGGCGGCGATGGCAGCGGCGGCGGCGGCAGCAGCAGCACGCTCGGCGTCGGCAGCGGCGCCCAGCCCACCGCCATCCGACGCCCCCCCTCCCCTCCGCCGTTCGTCCCGCTCTCGAAAAATCCGCTCGAAACGAAAACGAAAGTGAGCCCCAAGTCAAGCTTGAGTCGCTCCGTCTTGACCAGGCTTTTTGAGTGCATTTTGCAGGCATTAAAAAATAACATCATTTTTGTTGTTTTTTTGTTTTTGTTTTCCTTTTTTTTTTCTTTTTGTATTTTCACCATTTTGTTGTACTTCTTGTTTTCTGATTTTGTTGTTGTTGTTATTTTTTGGTTACGCGAAAAGTTTCCGCCTCGTGACTGCCAGCTTCAGTTTGTCAGTTTGTCAATCGGCGCGTCAGCTGGATGTTTGTCAGTGGGCCGTGGCCAGGATTAGAGCCCGTTTTATTTCCATTTTTATTTTTGGTTTTCCATTTCGTTTTTTTTACATTTTTTATTAGTATTTTTAGTGGCTTACACAATCTCCTGCAGCTGTGCGCATCCCCATTGTAGGTTTTTGTTTTCCTGCCGCACGATCGATAGCAATAATCGTTTAATCGTCGGCACATTTATCGATTGCCATTTTGCCAGTCCATCTCCATTTCCATTCCAATCGATTAGCCTACGGATTCCGCATTCCCCAAAAAAGGTTATACAAAACAAATAGGATGTTGCAAGGGAATTTTATGGAAAATTACCCTAGAGTCGTGAGCTTAATCGAAGTCGTGATAGTTTGGCATTTTTAGAATATGATTAATAAGGCAATTGGAGTGACGTAGAGTTAGGAGTGATTTTCTAAAGGTTGTTCTTAGGGGATTTATTTTCAAATATTTTTTAAAATTAATTCCAATTAAAGCCAGGCCAAGAAGTCAGTTTTTAGCTCCTTTAATATTAATGCAGTAACAAATACTATAATAAACTCTTTAGCTTGATTATAAAGTTATAAAATCGATCAATTTACCTATCGATTGGTTACAAAACCATCGATTTTTTTAGCCTGGAATTTAGTTTCCAAAGCAAAGTTTCCCCACCTTATTTAGTCGAGTTCAAACAAGTTCACTGAACTTGATTTTCCACTCAAATTCTTTGGGGCCATTGCAACCTTTGTTGGGCTGCTCCAAAAGTGTCCGAAAACTGGTGGAACCAAAAAGGTTGCCCACCAAAAATTTCCGCCCTGTCATGCTGGCCATGCACTTTGGCCAAGCCACTCGATGATAATCAGAGGCAAAAACCTTCGGTCGAGCACAAAAGCTTTGAAGAAAAAAAGAATGAACAAAAAACTATCGAAAACTCTGAAAACTGAAAACTGACCAACCGCAAGACAATGTCGCCGATCTGTGGTTAGCGACAGTTATAATTCGTTCTTGAATGATCGATCATGAGGATCATTATGATAATGAAGAAGCGGGCTGCGGTCGCGTTGCCCTACGAAGATGTAGCCTCACTCTGACCTTCTGAGGAAGCCGAAGTAGAAGCTGAAGCAGAAGCTTTTTTATGTTTTTCTTTTTTTGTATGATTTTCAGTGCGTGAGTGAATGGAATTCCAGCTGGCAGAGGGTACAGTGAATGGTGGCTAAGGTGGCTTGAGCAGGGAAATCAAGAAAAAGTTTCTAGAAATTATTTTGTAATGGTTTGAACTTATAATAAATTATAGGTTATTCTTTTAAATGCTTTTTATTTCAGGATTTAAATTCTTTATTAAGATTTTTGTTATTTTATTATTATTTTATTATTTTATATATTTTTTTATTTTCTTAATGAATTTGCTCCCCTATTTAATGCCTAAAGTTATGTGTTTAAAAAAGATAAATTAAGCATCATTGGGAATGGAAAGTGCAAACTACACTTTAAATAAATAGGTAAAAAAATAGGTAATGTCTAAGAAAATGTAAAAAAATATAAACTTAATATGAATATAAGAAAATAAAATTTTAAACAAGTTTTTAGGGATGCTGCTGGGATTGAACCTGCGCTGATTTGGCAAAAAGTAATATTCCCTAGGAACTTAGCCCCCTAACCTACAGTGCTGACTTATCATGAGACGTATATTTATACATATATCTTAAATAGTATATAAGTAAATTTAGTAAATTAGTAAATAGTAAATATTGACAATATTCGCACACAAAACGAAGCCATTTTTTACAGGAAAATTATATGTTCGTAGGGAAAATCATTATTCTGCTTCGACTATAGCTGTTTATCTTTTGGGTTGCTGTAAATAATTATTAACAAAAGACACCACTGTGCTGTCAGTGTGAACCGGAAGCTGGTGTTCAATGCGATTCGTTTCGATTCGATTCGTTTCGCTTCGATTTGATTATTGGTTCCGAGCATCGCTCTTTCAGTTACTAAAGGTTTTTTATATTTTGTGACTGAGACTGAGACTGCGACTGCGACGGGGACTGGGCTCTCTGCGCGTTACCTTCGTCTGAAGGATAACCGGTAACCAGTTGGGAGTGGGGCCCAAGATCTGCGGTTGCCATGGGTTAACGACCAACTATATATATGTACATATATATATATATATATGTGTGTGTGGAAGTGTGGAAGTGCAGGCAGACATGCATGGCGGGCCACAAATTACGCATACGCCGCGTGGTACCAACTGGAGCTACTGGATCTGGCAGATAAAGTATCTCGCAACAGCGTCAACAGCGACAGCCAAACTAAATGCAAAAAGCGAATGCGAAAAGTAGAGCCAAAATCAGTCAGTCGGTCGGCCGTCGTTGGTGAGTTGGTGACTCCGACTAGCGACGACGGTTGGAGAGACTCACTAAAAGTTGCATGCGTTCGAAATCAGTTTAAGGTGAATTAGATTTTGACACACAAGCATATGCATATATGCATAAAGACACACACACACACACACACAAAAACAAAACAAAGTTTAGGCTAAGCTAAACACAACACAACACAAAAAATATAAGAAAAATTATGAAATTAGTCTCAGTCGCTTGGGTCGTTCGCTTTTGCAAAAAACTGCCAAATCGAAAATGACAACGAAATTAGCTTTAATGGCCGGACCTCCATCTGCTGACTCCCATTGTTGTTGTTGTTGTTGTTGTTGTTGTTGTCTTCTTAGGCGTTGCCACGCCCCCACCGCGTCGTCTTTGTGGCATCGGTGGGGCGGCAGTGATTAGCCTTTGGCTCAAGACTTGAACCCCAACGATCTTTAAATCCGGGACAAAGTAAACAATTCTTGGCCCTCGCTGGGGTCTTTTTTTGTTTATTTAAATGTTAACTTTGCTACAAATTGGTTAATATTCATAAAAAAATCGTGAAGAATATGAGTTAAAATTTTGTTTATTGTAAAATTGAATATATAAAGGCATTGCGCTTCACATATCCACTCACCAGCCTATATATACATTTTTTAATAGTCTTTTCTGTATAAATTTATAGCTTATTAATAAATTACTAGTTAATAAAATAAATCAATAAATCTATTATAGATTTGTCTCTTTGAATTAATATTAATTATTATTTATTAGCCACAAAACGTCCATTTATTTATTTTTCCCATAAAAAAAACCATATGTTACTGTTTTTGGTATAAATTCATAGTTACATAATAATTTCGTGCATTAAAATAGCTAGTAAATGAAATAAATAAAAATGTCATCTTTTTAAATTAATATTAATTACCATTTATAAGCCAGAAAAAGCCTGTTAATTTATTTTTCTAAAAAAAATTAATAAAATATTTTATTTCCTACACTTTTTACTTATTACTACAAATGAGTCTGTTCTTATTGACTATGTATACAGCTTTAATCCAGTTAACCATATCCAACGTGTGTGTTCATCCCAACACCAGGCATCAGTTAATTATTATTATTATAGTATATGTTCTCGTCTGTTTGTGTGTGTCTGTGTGTGCCTTGCTTCTTACTCTCTACCGGGATTCGAACCCGGACCGGCAGTGCCTAGGACCTTCTAAACGGGCGAGACAGCTGGAACTCAACCCGTTAGGCCACCGCCGGCGGCGAGTGACAGGCTTTTCATAGGTCTACTTAATCTCACCTACTAGGATATCCAAGCCAATATGTGGCTGTGCAACCCTCAGGGTTGCATTAAGTTCGACAGGGTTGTATGGCATTCTAAGGGGCGGGCCTTTAAAAATACTTTGTTTGAATAAAAACAACACAATTAGCAAGGATTCTTTCAAAAAAAGAACTTTAAATGTCAGGTAAATGTATTAAATAAATTAAAGCTGTAATTTAGTAATAATTCCGGTCTATTTGGATAATAAACAAGGGCATCAGGCTATAATAAGATATTATTTTAAAGTTAGGTTTGAAAATGTTAAAAATGCCTCTTGCATTCTTTCTTTTTTCTTAATTGCATTTATTTTCTGTTTCTACTCGGTAACATTACTATTACTTTTATAATTATTATTATTATAATTTGGATTATTATTAGTATGTCTTACTTATGTCAGTATAATAATTTAAAAAAAAGATAAATTTAGAATCTTTTGTGAATGGAAAGTGCAAGCTACACCTTAAATAAATAAGTAAAAAAAAATAGATAATGACTTAACAATGTAAAAAAATATAAATTAAATAAAAATGTAAGAAAATACAATTTTTAAAAAATTCTTTAGGGATGTTTCTGGGATTGAACCTGCGCTGATTTGGTAAAAAGTAATATTTTCCCGGAACTTAGCCTCCTAACCTACAATCCTTACTGATCCTGCGACGTTTATATATATATACAGTTGCACAAAAAATAATAGCATCGCAGTAACACTTTTGGTTTATGATGAAAAAAAATTATGTTACACTTGGAATTTAAAATAATTTGTATTTTTATTTTATTGTTTAATATCCCTCCGAAACTTAAAAAGAGTTTTTGCTGTTTATATTCCTGTCGAAATGTTTATTTTTTAATTTAAATTAAAAATACCCCAAAAAGGCCCAACAAAATAATAGCACCACTTCAATATTGCTTCAAAAATTTGTTAAGCTTCTAGGAATTGCCTTGAATAAAAAGACGTGTTTATCAGACATAATTATTATTTCATTGTTTAGATCCTAAAAATGAGTAAAAACATTATATTCGGTCGTGAAATGCACTGAACACAGGAAAAGCGTCAAATATATATATGTATATGTCTTAAAAAGTATGAAATTTATTAATTAGTAAATAGTACTGTAAATAATATACGTATATGTATATGTTCGAAAGGAAAATTATTATTCTGCTTCGACTATACCCTTCTTACTTGGCCATATTTGTAATAATAATCAGTTGACTTATAAATTAAATTAAGAATTAAATATCAGTTCCATTTGTGCTTTATTTCTATCCCTATATTAATAAATAGAACATTAATTCTTTTAATAATAAATTATAAATGAATATCCCCTATAAACCATTCGCTGTATCTTTATATCCCAGCATTTGTTAAGGTAAAAACCCCTTAATTTCCGAACACTCTTAAGAACCATTAGCCTCGGCAGGGCTATGGCGTGCATTTTTATTTCCCTCTCAAGACCACCGCCCATATCAAATGTTCCTTCCTGACCCCGAGCGATTAATTCGCCGTCTTTGCCCCCAAAGTACGAGCATATGGCATGGCTGGCTGGTTGGCTGGCTGCCTGCCTGCCTGCCTGCCTGCCTGGTGTCCCTGCCATTGAACACGCCAATTCATGGCGCATCAATTAATTCTGGCTCTTGTAGCGGCCAACGTTGACATCGCTTTAAATCGAGCCACTTGGAGGGAACCGGGCACTGGCGGAGCACTGACAGTTCACTTTGCCCCATGTGCCCAATGGTGCAATTAAATGTAAAGACATCGACGTAGTGGCTCCGGTGTCGGAGTTGATGTCTCGCTACCATTGTTCGGTGTTTGTTGCCGCGCAGCTTTAATGACAGGCCATAGACAATAACAAGGTTGTGCTGAGCCCGTTGAGCGGAGTGTGACATGTCGATCCCAGGCGTCTCCATGGGGGCCCCTGCATTGGTGCACTGCAAAAATCAGAGGTTCCTCTAAGCCAAGTTAAGGTCTTACAGGGGTTACCTCTCTTGATGGGCCAGCTGGAAGAGGGCACAATTATATATGGTAATTATGTTGTGACTCAGATGATACAAGATACAAAACCCTCCCTTTTCTCCCAGTGTGCTAACCGTATCTTTGTTCGCTTCCACTTCTTTGACTTTGATTTAATTGTCAGCGCTTTTGGCCCATTACAGGGCGAGTACTCATTCTGGTCTGAACTTAATTCCCCGATTTTATGAGTACTCCGGGAAATTGCCAAGACCCTGGGACTGGATGGATGATAATCTATGGACCGGACTTTGCCCCGATTCCGAGTATATATCAATTGAACGCTGAACGCTGTGACTCTCGTCACGTCCCAGGCCGCAGAGCCTTGCATAAATTAACGATTGCCAAAGTCTCGGATTTGTTTTCATTTCTGTCTCTGTCCGACTGTCCGTCTGTCTCCGGCGGTGACTAATTGCAAACAATTACTAATAATAAGTGCGAGTAGTTGTGCGAGAGTGGAGCGTTCGAGTGTTTCAAATGTCCGCCACAGCGACAAATTGCCCCAAATGCAAGTGGACAACTTAATTTCTGGCTCTGAGAAGGAAGCTGTCGGCTCTGGGGACTAGCAAAGGAGTCCAAGGTGAATGCGAGATGCCCTAATAAAGTATAAATAGCTGACATGATCGAAATAACTAAGCTAAGCTAAGAACGTATAAATATCTATATTACAAAAAAAACTAGCCCTAGTCCCTGGACACACTGTTGCCTTTATGGATTTTACAAATATATATATATACATATATATACATATATAGCACACACATGCCACAGCGTACTTTCGGCAGCCAATGAGCTCGTAAAATCGCACAAATTTCGCATTATCCCCCGAAACACTTTGCGAATTGCGGCAGGGAAATGCTTTTGTGTGTGAGTGTGAGGCCGAAAAAAAAACAACTCATAATGCATTTAAGCCAAGTTAACATGTTAACAACTCTGCGGCTGCGGCGGCTTTTGGTTTTGGCCGTCATTTTCAGTTGATTGGCAAACCAAACGTGGTGGTAGCCCACCGAAAAAAAAGCGCAAAAAAGTATATAAAAAAGTTCGATTGGTTGGAGAGTGACAAGGGCGCCGAAAAAAAGTGAGTGAGACAGCATAATGATTTATCAGACTCTTTTTACCCCGGGCACTACGTGATATTGATCAGGTTTTTAACCGGATAATAGAAGTTATCTTTGATTTTATGGATGGTTTTATTATTAATATACATTTATTTTAAATACATTCTCAATTGTAACAAATATATTTCAACTGCAACAGCATTAATGTGATTACGACGACTGAAGTAAATAGGTTAAAAAAACTAACTACTTAAGGCAAAAAGGTAATATGTTCATATTAAGTTATAGAGATTATAAAATAAATAAAGAAAAACTTAAGACTTCATTGGGGTTTGAACTCGAAAGTATTTTGCAAAATTAAAGAACAGATTCCTGGACCTCTGAGCCATACTTATGACTTTGAATATTGTGAAGAAAGTCACACTTAATAGTGCTTCTTAAATATTTATAAAAAGAATGTTAATTTACTTAACTAAAAAAAAAAAAAGAGAAAGAGAGAGAAACTTACCAGATAATAGGCGTTGTAGATGGTTTTATTATTACAAAATATTTATATTAAACACACTCCAATTGTAACAAATATATTTCAGCTGCAACAGCATTAATTTGATTACTGCGACTTAAGTAAATAAGTTAAATAAGCAAACTTATAAAAACGCAAAATACATTACATAATATGTTATTAAGATTATAAAATAAAAATAAAAAAAAACTTATGACTATATTGGGGTATGAACTTGCCAAATTAAAGAACCAATTCCTAGACCTCCGAGCTATACGAACGACTTTGAATATAGGGGAAAATGGTCACACATAATATATCTTCTTAAATATTTACCATAAGAATTTTACATTATTTATTAATTTTATATATATATATATTTATTAAATAATATTTTAATTTTAATATACATGCATTTTAATTATCTTAAAAATGTAACAAATATATTTTATCTTCAGCAGCATTAATGGGATTATTTCGCTTTAAGTAAATAAGATAAATAAATTAATTAATTACGGAAAGAAGTAAACACAAGCTTAATTATAAATTATAAAATAAAAAATAAA
>JAEIIU010047681.1:0-15226 GCA_018874675.1 Drosophila baimaii
CAAATTATCTGCAAGGGTATATAAACTTCGGTTCCGCCCGAAGTTAGCTTTTCTTACTTGTTTTTCTTTAAAATGTTGTGTGTGACCAAACTTAAAATATATTCCCATAAAATGTATCGTTAACTTCTTTATATTAAATGGAATTCCCAAACTTCTTTTCTGCATATTCCGTAGTCTTTTGATTTTTAAAGAATCAATATACCCTAGAGAATATACCCCTCCTTCTCTAAATTTAATGAAAATGATATGCCCACATCTTTTTGGGCAAGGTAATCAAGTTTACCGCAATAAGTATACAGAACAAACAGTTGTTCGAGATCGGGGCCACAGAGTTCGGAAAAAAAACTCTTTGACTTTGGCTTTCGGCGATTGCAACATCGCCGCCTAATAAAAGCAACAAAAACAAGGAAAATTACCAAATTGCATTAATGTAAAAAAATACAGTTGAAAAGGGTAAAAAAAAAGAGAACGTTGCGGCGGTCAGTGAACATTGTCAGAACAACAACAACAACAACTGTGACACCTGCGTAAGCAGCGCAGCGCGGCGCTTAATTGTCTTTTGGTCGCTGCCGTCAAAGCGCAGCTTGGACAGAGCCAGCGGCAGAAGCAGCGACAGAGGCAGAGGCAGCGGAAAAGGCAGCGGCGTCACTAACTAAAATAAAAGTGAATCGGAATAGTAATGAAAAGGTACTCTAGAGAAGGAGAGAGGCAATTACAGTAATCTCTTGAGGAAATAATTTAGAAGACGAAACAGAAAACTGTTTTTTAACCATTCATATATATTTCAAAGGAAATTTTGTAATTCTAAATTAAATAGTGCAGGTACTAAAAGGTAGTACAGGTACTAAAGAGAAGATAGAAGAAAATTAGAGCGATTTCTTGAGGAAACAATAGAAAAAAAATATAACAAAAAAAAACTGAAACTTTAACAACATTAAAATCTATTTTAAATGTACACTTTCTAATTAGTTTCTTTTAAATATTTAAGCAATTAATGTAAAATACTTATTTTAAAAGCAGTTCCTGATGAACTAAGAATGCATTTCGAAGTGGTTTTCATTGTTTATTTACATACTTTCATTTTATTATTTTTATTTACATATATTAAGAATTAATTTTAATTTAAGGTTTCAAAACACCCTAAGTATGTAGCTTTAGTACATTTTAAGGTCCTTTACTTTTATGGAGATTCAATTTTAAATCCAAGAACCATTACAAGATAAAAATAAAAATGTGAAATCTTGAACTATTTTTTTAATAATAAATTTACCATAATAAAGCAACAGCAAACATTTATATTAAATTGTGTAAGTTATAATTATAGATACAACACTTAAGAGGCATAACTTATCGCTTTAATGAATGATAAAGCAGGTTATTAGAATAAAATTGAACTAGAATTTATTATTAAATAACGATTCTTCACATTTAATCTGTTTGAATCTATTTGAATGTTCCTGTATTCCTATACCAACATTTATTACAAAAAAATATGCTTATAATTCACCAAGAGTCAAGCACTCTAAAAGGATTTAAAATAATAATAATATTATAACAACATTTATTACAAACAAATTAGCCAAAAGCCAAGCACTTGAATCGGATTAAAAGTAATAATTTTTTGTAATTGCTATGATTTGAGGCCATCCGAGCATATAAATCTTTATTTTATGCAAAAAACCCCGAAGATCTGAAAACGTATACAAAAAAGCCAGGGCATCTAATTGCAAAGCGGCCACTGTACCGGCTTTGTTAGCGACTTTTCGCTTTGCGAATCTGGCGCAATGAAATTCCTTCTTTGAATGGGCCAGAGCCGGGCTCAAGATGGAGCCTGGGCTTTGAGGCTTTAGAATTATATTACGTGACCGTTGAATTAATGGCTTAAGATTTCGGTACGCCACTTGGCTGGCTGCAGCCCACAGTCAACCTTGGGCGGCAAAACAACATTGCTGAAAACAATGAGCACGGAAGCGTCAGGCAGCCCGATCCCAGTAAATAAATATTTTATATACAAAAATTGAGGTTATCATTATGCTATACCACTTACCGCCGGCCAGCAGCTGGTCGGAGCTCCCATGGTTATCTATTCATTTTGAAAATAATGTCAATTAAAGCGGCGCACAGCACAGCAACTACCTTCTACCTTCGCGGCCACCGGGCCGGGCCTGACCCGCAGGTTCGATAAAATTACAAATGCAGCCAGACTATCGGACCGGCGGCAATAACAAATAATAATAATAAAAAGAATAACAACAACAACAACTTGGGCATATGGCGGTAGGTTAAAGTATAGACATATCTTGGGAAGGCAAACACTTGCGGCCAGAGAGAGAGAGAGAGTGAACTCGGGAATGCCACTTGCTATCAATTAAAATAAATTGTAATAACATTGCCTTTGACTTTTTCACATTTGAATTGAGTCATTCTGGGTGAATCTCAAAATGCTGCAAGTATTCGTTATTTATTTAAACAAATATTGTGAATAATATACAGCCATATGTGGGGTATTTCTTGACAAGTTGCTAAACCAGAGGCCGCCTGGGGGTGTGAAATTGTAAATAACCCAGGCTTGAATTTGAATTTGAAACGCGTTTAAGTAATTACCCGGGAGTAATACGGCGATGATAACTTGTTCTTTGGTTATTTTGATCAGAGAGGGGGAAATAATGTTATTTATTAAATTTTGCATTCAATGGAAGTTCATTTCAAGCGAATTAAGATATTTGATGCTCTTGTGTATTATTAGAAAATATGTATACATTTTGAAAGAACGTTTCTAAATTTATATACATTTCTTATGTTCCTAAGAAATTAACAAAACTGAGTAGATAAATATATAGTATCGATTTTTAATTTGAAATCTTTATATACCATACTGTCATAACGGAATAAATGCGTTCTTAAAATATTACACTACAGAGATTATAATTTGATCTGTTTTTAGAGTTAAATATAAATATTTTTCAACTTCAACTTCAAAATATCAAATCAAATCAATATTAAATATAAATATTCTTCAACTACAACTTCAAAATTTCAAATCAATTGGATATATATGACGGTCACAAGAGCAATTTTAGTTTCTCTCGAGAATATTACCCTGAAGTAACCCCAAAAAGTAGGCAATAGATGGCAGTCCAAAAGCATGGCCTATATTTAGGCGTTCCCTAGCAGTTACGTTCAGAAGAACGACTGATAAGCTAGAGCTGATTAAATTCCAATCTACACTTATTCAACTTGGAATGTGTGTCATTAGGTAAAGTTAATTCATTGCCAAGGCCGCTCCTTGACGAAGCCATTGTCGCGCTTGAAGCTAATAATCCAGCCGCGCAATTCTTCAACCTAAGAGATAAGCACGCTTCGCTGAATTGCTAATCTATTTATGGGCATGATTCATCCGTTGGTACTTCTACTAAGTAGGATCGTTTGGAACTATAAATTTCCCGAGCCAATCTACCAGTGCCAGTGCCGTTTTGTTTTCCGGGTAGCAGGAAAAACAGATGCCAGAGCCGTAATACGTTCTAATCTCGGTCTTGCATAAACAAAAATCCAACACACAAACATCGTATAAACAAGCCGCCGGCAAGGGCTGAAAGAGAAAAAAAAAATACTTTGCGAATCAATCGTTTCGATCGCTCGTAAACAGAAGTGAGATTGGAAAAGTTGCTGAACTTAATGCACGTGTCTCCGTCAGCGAATTGTGCAATACCAAAGCAGTACTAGTAGTAGTAGTAGGGTTAAGAATGCACAGAAACAATACATAAATAAGCGCATAACCTGATGGAACCCTTTGTGATTTACAAGCCGAGATTTGTATTCAATTAGCCGCTTGCATAACCCCGCAAATGCAAATATAGTAGCTCATTCATGCAGCGATCTTGGCACGACGTTTACACACTGCGAAGAGACGGCTTCAGCTTCAGTGCTTGGGCAATTATCATCTGTCAAGACCTCAGGAAAGGTGTCAAGTTTTCATCGGTTCTGTCAGCGGATTTAGTAATACCTTTTGAAAGCTTGCAAAACTTTCTGAAGTGTGGACGATGAACCCGGCGTAATAGTGCCGCACTCAGCAGTCATTATTCAGGCTACTGTGCGGGGTGTATTTTTACAATTCCAACAAGGCTGGGCTGCCTTGATCTGAAATTTGTGTTGCTTGTCCAACCAGTAACCAGTTATAGAATCCACTTCCCCAAGCAAGTCATAGATTCAAGTGATTAAATTAGTGTTAAATTTATAGATATTTAAGTGGTTAGGAAGTGAGCGAACTATCTTGTAGGATAGATGCCACTTCCCTTTTGGAAGGGAACGCGCAAAACCCTTAAGTGACCCACTTAGATAGATAGCTAGCTGTCTCTTCTTCAAAAACAACAAAACTTTTATTTCCCAGAAAAGATAGCGGTGCGAAAAGCCACACAATTGCCGAATAGAATAGAATTGTCAAGACCCTGCTGTTGAGTGACACTCATTCATGCTTTTATAGTCCGCAAATAGAATTCTCCTGTCACCCCCTGGCCGATATCAGAAGATACCAAACCACTTGGCGCACACCCAGAGGCATATATATCAGCTCGTGTCTGATATATATATGTATATTATACAAAACAGAGCAGAGACACATATACTATAACGAATAAAGTGGCGACAAGGTTAAACGAAATCAAATTATGCTTTGGGCTACATATTTGACTCTCGTGATCATCTAGTCGTCTACTGATTAGAGGAATCGGAATTCAAGGGCGGCTCGCCACTCGGCCGAAAGCTAAGACTCAAATCTCAAGCTGGGGGGCGCTGGGCATTTATAATTCGAGTGGGTTTCCCATTTCCTTGGTGCATTTGGACGGCGTCGGGCACCGATAAGTCGCTTGTTTGCCCTAATAGATGATAAGGAGGGTCAGACTTTCGCACTGCCGCTCCCTGTAACGCCCGCCCCCCCTGACGCACTCGCATATATGGGAAATGTATCATGTGCACAGGGAAAAATTTGCACTACTAGAATATGCTAAAAATGCATATCATAAAACTGTTAAGATAAAGAAATAATAAAAGTGGTGTCTAAATATTATTTAATGTTATTGAAATATTGTTAAAGTGTCCAAGGGATATTTAGTTTTATCCTTAATTCTCTTGGTTTAATTTAATAACAATTTACTTTAATGCCTTCTTTATCAAGAAGAATTTGAATGCATAAAATGTGTTTTTAGATTTATTTAATTTTAATTAGAATTTAATTAGAATTTTAATTTTCATTAATAAAAGTGCATTTTCGTAATAATAAGAATAATATGAACAAAATGCAGGAGATACGAGTTTCTCTTATAGAAAAGAAGTAATTAAAATTTATAAGTAAAATTAATGAAATCTCTTACATGATAAGAATTAATTTTATAAGAAAATCGATTACAATTTGCAAATATTTCTTGACCTTCTTATTTATTGTTGGAGTTTCCCAATAATAAAAGAAAACATGAGTTGTTTTCTAAGAATAAAACAATTTTTAGGTGCTGTTATATATTTATAATTTCCACATTTTACTTAATTAGAAAAACAGTGAATTATTAAGCATTTTAATAGAAAGAAATGTATCCTAAGGTCCGTTTTATTTGTGATTTCGAAAATGAGTACAAAATTAAAAAGGAAAGACTTATATTGCCTTGCCAAACAATTAACCTGATGTTTTTCTCCCTTTGATTTTATTTATAAACATATTTATTTTAAGATTTTGAAAAATAATACAAAATGTAAAATAAATTACTTCAATTAAACACCAGAACAATTTCCCTGATATTTTTCTCTCTGTGCATGTGAAATGACTGACTTTGTTTGCACTTGTGTTTAGATTGGGGCGCGAACTTGGAGCCCCATGCAAAGCGGTGGGTATTGCATTACAAATTGTACTTTTCCACACCACCCGGGAACCAGAGCCACCCAAAAACCCACCCACCAACCCACCGGGTGGAGCAGGCCGGGCATGCTGCCCCACATTCCGCGGTGGTGACAATGACACTGGTGACCCAATGGGCGGGTGGGGCCATCTTGGCATTGGCTCTAGCTGTAGCTCTGGCTCTGGTTCCCGTTCTGGCTCTGGCCATGTCCGCGTCTGGTGACGGGGTGATATCATCATCACAATTTGGCAGGGCACATAATCGCTGACTAATAAAATGCAAATAAATACTCCAGTTTATTTGATCAAGACGCCCGCCCAAGGATTCGGGCCATCAAATTTGGCAACCAGGGCGTATGCGTGATGGGGGCGCTCGGTGAGATGTTCGAAAAAATGCTCAATACATATGTAATATATGTATGTATGTATGTATACCGAAATAATCTCCAAGTGAACTTTGATCTATGAAGAATCGGCCGAGGCATAAATTGTTATGCCTCATTTGTTTATGTGTGTGCGCGCCGCGGCCTGTGCTCTATTTTCTGTATGATTTCATTACAATAAGAATAAGACCCAGAATGCGAAGCGAAGGCCCCCCTAGAGAATCGGAGGCGAATAGCCAGCCAGGGGAACGTGCCAAAATTTAAATAGAATGGGAAATAGAACGAACACAGCTGGAAATTAAAGCAATGCCCCATCAAAGTTCAATTCTTTTCGCCTACATTTCCGATTTCAGTTTCGATTTCGACACTTGATGGATTTCAGTTTTCCATTCGATTCACTTTTATGTTTTATTCCATTTGTATATTCGTTTTATGTTTTTTTTGCAGACTCACACAAGTTGCACCGAAATTTGTATATTTCGCGATCGTTGGGATTTTCGCTTTATATTTTTCTTGTATTTTGTTTTTTGTATCTTTCAAGCACACACCAGAATCACAGAACACAATGCGCGCACAACTGGCATTTATTTAATTGTTGGCGCGAAAAAAAGTCCAGATTTATTTTTATAATTTCTGGGAATATGCAAAACTTTTGGTCTGTAACACGCGCGCAGCGTTGAAGAACCAGAAACAAAATATATATAAATATAAATATATATACGAATAATGCTTCTCAGCTCGGACGTGGGCAAAACGCTTCCGAATCGCTCGAATTGCGACGCGAGACTGAGGCGACTTTCAGACAGCGACTGGCTAAGTACAACGCCGTCCGCTCGAATAGTTTATTTTCTGAAGCGTCTGCCGGCGCAGCGTAGATATATGGGATTAATGCGACCGACCCGCATGGCAGGGCCCACTGTACCTAATGTTATTAATAAAAGCGGTTTCTCCGCGTCTCGTTTGCCAGAGAGAGTCTTCGCGTTCACATTGTTTATGGTATCCCAAGTGATTTGTATGGAGAATTCAATTCGATTCGCAGCGTATTCTCAGCGTTTGGGACAATGTGCAAAATGCATATCACATGTTCTTGTTCTTCAAGTAACCTTATTGAGGGTGTTGGGGATTTATAATTGAAGAATATAAACAAATAAGAGCTGTTAAATTATTGATTTTGGCCATATTTTATATTGATAATGTTATTAAAATATAGGTATTATATCAGAAAAAATAAGGAAAAATTTTTAATGAAGTCTTTTCTATATTTTTTGGTTTCAAGGAAATTTAAGAAAATTATATATATATAAAATATGTTATTAATTATTCTTAAGAGAAAGAAAATCTAAAATTCGATATATCTCTATATTTTACTCCATATTTAGACAGCTCTAATTCGAATTAAGTTAAAGTTTTTGTTGGGCATTTTGGATCTTATAATCACACAATATTATAAATTGAAAAACTATCTTAGTTTCTGTTTGATAAATTCTGCTAAAAGATACCAATTAATTTCTCTAATAATAATAATAAAATTATAAGTAAATAAACATTTATTGAAGATTTGGCAACAAACATATGTAAATGTTTTTATTGAGATCCAAAGTATTATATTTATGTAGAGTATATTAACTTTGCCTAACTGCTAAGGATTTTGTGTCATAGGAGAAGTGATAGGATACAGTCTTGGCTACCTAAAGACATCCGGTAACCAGGTGATCTATTATGTATTCCGGTTGTTCGACTTTCACTTAAGGTGCACTATAATTTTCCTGTTAGCGGGGATTGTGCACTTCCCTTGAATGACATAAGTAAATACTTATGATTATGACATTAAATATATATAATGCAACGCCGAACTCATTGAATAATTATTATTTGCTTGTGTTTCTACTTAATAAATCGGCGTAGAGCCCTTCCTACTATAAGTACTCTATCTATATGCAACTGAAAAACCAAAGGGACAAAGTCCACTTTCCTGACAGACTTGGTGTGATAGCTGAAAAAAAAATGCCAACGCATGCATCACTCATTAGTCGGAATTCGCATGTCAATCAATTTATAAACTTTGGTTCTCGATTTGTTTGAACCCAAAAGTCATGGAGTAATCTCTAATTTAATATTCAATTTAACAGAATATTTTACACGTGCAAGTTTAATGGATTTGTAATAGTTTGATGTAACATTATTATACAAATATATATAATTAAGTGAATGAACATGGGATATTCCCCTTAGCACTTTTAATTGAAGGTTGGATAAAAAATTGTCGCTTAGGTAATTAAGTTCTTATCGAAGGCTATATATCATTTGTGTAAACTTGTCATTAAAAAGTCACTATAAATTGAGTTTGAGATTCAAGATTGATATGTTGTATAAGAAATACCAATCAGCGCAGTCAAGAGCCTGATCTTACATAAATATTTAAGCTATGTTATTATATTTGGGTAAGGAACAGAAGAGTACTTTAAAGATAAAAATTAATTTAAATAAAATAAAAGACTTTGAACTAAATATATAATAGTTCTTGAAAAGTGTATCCTGCCTTCACCTATCACTCAGGCCTTTGCCCTTTCGTTTGGCCTTTTAATTAGTCGGTCTTATCTGAATGAAAATACCATATATCTGGGTCTCCGACCACCTATCATGCACATATGAAATACGACCTTCTATTTGTTAGGCCCGCCCAGGGGAATACTGTTATTTGCACTTCAATAATGATGGAACGTAATGGGGACAGATACTCGTGCTTGTTGATTGTTATCGGCGACTTACATTAACGTATAAAAATAGTATATATATAAGCTATACAGCGATTCACTGCTATAACAAGTAAAAGCCCTAAAATATCCATAATGAATTTTAGTAATATTCAATAAATCTAAATTGGTATTAAACAACTAACTTGCTTTTATTTAGGGCACTGAATTTGTTTATTAAGCGACGGATATATAGAATAAATAAAGTTTCTCTGTTTTAGGCTAAGCTACTTGCGCATTTTCATGCATCTACTGATAGGGGTTATCGTACCCAATTTGTTGACAGAGCAAATAAATGATTTATTAACTGCGTTATTCATTTGAATGACCAGTAATAATTGATAAAATATTTGCGCATCGTAGATTTTGTATACTCGGTATAGTATAACTATGTGGCAACCGTGGAAAATGTAGGGAGGCAGCTCCTAGGCGTCACATAAATTATATATATATATATTTTTTTATTTTCCTTGAGTTCTGTAAAAATGAAAAAAAGAAACTTATGTAATATATATACTTATCTCGCTCGCACTCATCTCAGATGGTTAGTCAAGACTCAGACCATGGTTGTGAACTGCGATATTTTTGGAACATTTATTTTTAAAATCATTCGGACTAATTGTTTCAAAGGTGCAGCCTTGAGGAGACATTTAACTACCAATTAAAATGTCAATTGAGACTCTTATCTTATCTGAATGTTTAAACATTTCCATTAACCTAATGCTAGGTGTTATATATTTCGAGTTAATCATAATAATAACCAGGATCAGAGTGCTTTATCTTAATTAAGTCATTAGGTAAGTGAATTAATATAATATAATATTTGTATAACTGCTGCTTTTTGCATTTTAAGTTAACAACTTACAGCAATTTTATAAATTCACAAAGCTAAGCTAATTGATATTTATATATAACCCTTGGGTTGCATGCATGTAACCTTTTAAATAATTAATAAAGCCATAGTCGTTATTATGACATATTGAATAGATGTCAGTCCAAAGAAGCACTTTGATTGATGGGCAGAGATTAATCAAATAAGGGGTTTTTTTGTATAAGATTCGGGTTTTTAATTTCTAAAATGTAGTTTAAAAAACTGGCTACAATATGCACACATTTTTGGGGATCAATGGCAACGACAATTGGCCAAAATATACGAAATATACGAATGTTTTAGGGCGAAACCCGTTGCTAATTGGCAACAGAAAAAAATCAAGAGTCTGTCTACTGTCTAGACAAAGCTCATCTGGTTTTGTTGTTGTTGTTGCGTCCGTGTCTATATAGAATCTATATTATGAAGAGAAGTGTGTCTTATCAAATGGAGGCAACCACAAATCGGCGGCTCTGTAAGCCGCAATTTTGCTGCGTGCCTCGATCCGACATGCGATCGCGATCGCTTTTGACATTGACATTGAATTCGAACATCGGTCGACGGCGGACAGCGGCGCATACAAACACGCTACGAGCACCGGCAGTGGCAATAAAAGCAACAGTAGTAAAAAATACAAACAGAAATAGCAACAAGATACACAAGAAATAATAACAAATACCAGCAAACACAGCAAAGCCAAGCCACAAGAGCAACAGCAAGAAAAAACACAAAAGCCTACAACAAATACAAGAAAAAGCGCAAAGCCAGTAACAGCAAAAATAGGAAAAGCAACAAGTACCTTAAACATAACACATAAAACACAACACAAGTGATATTAACAACAGCAGCACGTCGACAAACACAGAAGCAACAGCTTACAACATGAAATAAGCAACAACAGCAGCAGCAGTAAAAACAGACATTATTTAAAAATAAATGAAAAATTGACATAGTTTAAAATTTGACACCAAATCCAGATAAAAAAATTTCATAAAATTAGCTGGAAATGGGCTAGATCTTGAGCTCAATAAATCTTTGAATTGAACATACAAAATTTCCATTTACGAATCTCTTAGAAATTGTTTAATAAAATCCAAAGAAAAGTTTTTAAAATCTAAAAGATTTTTTTAAAATTAAAGTTAATTAATTAATTAATTTTTAATTTAAAATGATTATATATTTAATTTATTTGACGTACATTTTCATACACATTGAGAAGAATAAAAATTTATCAATTGCTAATCCCAAACATACATACTAATTAAAAAAAAAAATTAGGAACAGGGCCTAGAATTATATTTTAAGACATTTTAAACCATTTTTAGATAAGCTAATAAAATATATATATCTATTTTTTTTTAGTTTAGATAAATATTTTGGCTCAGTGCAAAATAGCTTTATCAGCAACATCAGAAACTTCACAAGCAAAAACATAAGAAACAGTAAAACCATCGAGTCTTTGAACAATTCTTTCTTTTGTTTTTGCTTTTGAAACGCACGACAACCGGCTGGCCTTCCTAACCCACAAAAATCGGAATAAAACAAATAAAGCGGCTATGAAATCCACACAGCAAATGGCGAAGCATAAAAAGCTAGCCGCCAAAAAAAGCTCGATGGGAATGCCGCTGACCCCGCCGAGATCCCCCCTTCCAAGTGCCCCCTTTCCAGTAGCTATTGTGCACCCAAAAAAATATATAGTTAAGATTGAGCTGATAAAACTTCGTCTGCTTCTATTTACCTAAAATTGTTAATTCCATTTTATTTGAAAGATGTATTTAACAAAACTTCTTCTGCTTCTTAAAACATACCTAAAATTTTTAATCAGGAAGATTTTTGAAATAGAAAGTTAATTTTTTTATCATAAACATTTTCTTTTACAAATTTTGGGGTACTTCACAAATCTCTAGGGTTTTAAAATCCTTTAAAAATGTGCACTTAATTTTATTTCTCCAACATTTCATTGCATACTTTTCGGCACTCCATTAAAGGATTCCAAAACCCTAATGGCTCCCCCTTATATCTGCTTTATTATTATAATAAATTAAGTTAAATCTAATGTTTATTTCTGTGTACTTCCATTATGGGGCGTACGATGACGCGTTTTTGGGAGGTCTTTGCTTTGGGGATATAGTTGGAGCACAGGGGAATGGGGGATATTGTGATGGAGCGACGTGTGCACCGTCACGGTTGAGTGAACTCAACGAGCTGCTCGTCTCGCGCACCTTAGATAAATCTCATTGAACTGCATCCTATAAAATCTAATGATTTTTTGATCGCATTCAATGAATCGAAAGTTTTGCTCAAGGTTGGGAAATTGTTTTAAGGTTTAAATTAAATTTAAAGATTGTTCTATAAATATCAGACATTTCAGAGTTTAATTTTAAAGCAGCAAAAGGTTCCACAGAATATCACCATCTCAAATAACAGTGTAGGAACCATTTGATGTTGATTTAAGCTTTGAAGGGTCTAATAATCACGTAAATTTATTAATTAATTCGACAGTTGCAAACGCCTCGATTACGTCGATCAGGAAACACACAACACACAGAAAGCAACTCGATAATTATCGATTTTAATTGAATCAGAAGTGCCCAAGAGACCATAACTCAAAATATCTTATCGATGTGACGTAGCAGACTTGACACGGACGACCACTTTGTTAGCAACTGGTTTTGCAAAAATTGTATAACATTCGATGTGTCTCCTAGGTGTTAATGATTTTATGGGTCAACTTTTTGCTCACTTAAACACTTTCTTCCCGGTATTTATTTTATTGGTATCGTAATTGTTTGTTTACTTACCTTTTAGCTATAGGGAAAAACTATGGAATCTGTATTTTAAAGCATGATCTGAGATTCCAAGTTAACACTTGATAATTGCAAATTGATAATGCAAGCCGATTAGATATTTTTACCCGTGATTAAGGCCACTTAAGTAAATCAATTGTGATTGGAAGAAGATCGAACAGATTGCAGCGTGCATTCAATTTGTATGGAATTGCAGTAGAGACTAAGATGTTCCAGACACTTGTGACGTATCAATTGTGATGTGAATGATTTCCCATAAAGATATATATAGTATGCTGATGTCTATTTGCATGACAGTCACGGCGATATGCAAATTGGCCAGGTGAAACTATTAGCCACCTTTTTCTGAATGAATTGTGAATCCGATCGATCGCAGTGCACTCACCTTTATGTTTGCCAACTTCAGTCTGGTAGCAGAGGTCCTCGAAAATAATGCTGGTAGCACCGGAATCAGCGAAATTGAGCATTTTCTCAACGGCAAGTTCCTGTTCACAGAATCGCTTAAATATATAGAATTATAACTGCGTCGTCAGTGTGACTTTTCAGACCTGTCTGCCTAATGCTATCAACCTTAGGCTAATAATTAAAAAAAAAATCTCGGTCTGTAATCAGTTTATATTTTAACCCGTAAAACACTTTAATTACACTTGTTCGTGTTCTGCCTGGAACCAACTGGCTTAATATCAGATCTTAAGGAGACCTACTATATACTACGCCTCTGGGTTTATTAGATTCACGTGCCATTGCCAGAAAATGATTGAGCTAGCCCCGATGAAAAATTGTAAATTAATAGTGACTCGTTTAAGTACCCGGATATAAAAAAAATAAATTGATAGATGCACACAATCTGTTCTGCTCATAGTAGGTATTGATTTCAGGTTTAAAGTTTTGTCGTGACTTTGTCATTGAAATTATGAAGTGGGAAACTTTATACTTACAATGTTTATATATTTAATTCAGTAAGATTTACATTTTTATTTATATGTTATTTATATATCTATATTATACTTTGCTTTCTAATTAAATTTATTTATTTATTTGTACACTGTTAAATAAATTGTAGAGAATTAAGCTAAAGGAGCTAGGAGCTAAGCTATACCAGCAATATATGTCAGGACCTTCAACTAATTCTATTATTTCTTATTTGTATTAAAAAATGGCAGGAAATGTATGTTTTCATCGTAATAATTTCACTGGCAATGACACATAAACTATACTTAAATTAAGTATTAAATACACTCATTAAAGTTTAGATTGGTGCTTGGTTTTGGTTTTCTAGATCATTATTAAATATAGTACATATATATTATTTTCGCAAAAATCTGTAGATAAAGGTAAGGGATTTTGGAATCATAAGAAGACATGAATTAAATCTTATAAGTGTTGGGTTACATTTTAAATTTTAATCATTTCACTTAAGTATACGAGTATATCAATAACTACACTTTATCCATTGCGAAAAAATAAATTTTAGAAGACTTCAAGAAGACACTAAATGACCAAAGTGTTGGGTTAAATTGTAAACCTTTAACATTTCACTTTAAGTAACTCAACTTTTTCCATTGCTAAAAAATAAGTTTAGCTACCGTTCGATTTGACGCTTAACACGAGACTAATTTGACATACAACTGTGTTTGGAAAAAGTTGTTATTATCGGGATTGCATTTAATTACAGGCTGCTCTTGAGCGCGGCAAACATTTGAGGCGAACTTCAGGCAGCTCAAGTACGATCGAAAATCATATAATTGGCTATAAAAATATGACTTCTCGCGGCACCCCATTGCTAATGACATATGGTACTTATAACTTAATTTGACGTTCGTTAAACAAATCGTACAATTTATTTAAGTTCATAGCTATTTGAACTGTGCATCGCTTATCTAAATGACTTCTATTTACACTCTAATATGTTGTATATCAGCCGGAAATCTAATTAAAACCAGATTTTAGTAAGTTGAAATTAAAAGTTAAGTGTAAGCTACAGTTATCTAGTGAAGGTTGGGTATTTAAGTCGACCTTATTTTCAACAGACAAAACTATAAAACCCCGATATCACTTAATCGGTTTTATACTCGGAAATTAGGTTAATAAATTATAATTATCAATATGTAAAATGAATGTGTTAAATCGATATTTCCGTGTAATTTGTGGGAATATCGCGTTGACAAATGATTGCAAAAGCTTAATCGGGGGCTTACCCTTTGGACAGGTTTCAATTAAATGAAATTTTACGCCCATTTAGGCCCTAGAAAATACTGGCAAGTACACGAAACGTGATCGCAAGAGTCTGTCTAATCTGAACTTGATCTAACCCAATAGACATTCGGTTGCAGCTTGCTTACACGTGGGAAACTAATTTGAATTAATTAGCAAGTGCAGGTCTAAAATAGTTACAGCTACCTTTGTTCAAGGCACTAAAAAAAAGCTGTTAAAAATTGAATCTATTTCTACAGTATCTTATATCTAATTCATTATACCCTTGCAGGGTATTATAATTTTAGTCAGAAGTTTGCAACGCAGTGAAGGAGTCATTT
>JAEIIU010047685.1:0-28591 GCA_018874675.1 Drosophila baimaii
TAAATACAGCTACACCCCAGAAATTTCATTTCGGAAAATCACAAAAAATTAAAAAAAAAAATTTATCAAATTTTTCAAAAATTAGAAATTTATTTTTTTTTTTTTTGGGTTTTTGAAACTTAGTATGCAGATGTACTTACTAAGTACATTCGCTATCTAATATCGGACCAATATTTCACATAGCTGCCATAGGAAAGATCGGTCTAAATTCATATTTTACACATAAATTTTACATTTTGCAAACATTTTACATTATACATGTTATATTTGATCAAAATCGTTTAAAATAAGTAACAAATTATCTGCTAGGGTATATAAATTTTGGCTCCGCCCGTAGTTAGATTTTCTTACTTGTTTTTTTTTTTGTAGTGTCAATAATCCACCCTCTTCTGACTCCAAATTTCAGTGGTATTGTTGTTTTGTGAATGTTTTTTTTTTTTAATTAATAACTAAAACAAACAAAAGAGAAGAAGCCGCTGGAGCTAAGAGAACCATTGGGTGCCCATCTAGGACTAACAATATTAAGTAAATGAAGTCGTGACAGGGGCAGGAAAATAATACTCAAAGAATTCCTAAGAAAACATTTTTCGAACATTCATTTGCAGCTTTAAATTAATAACAAATAAATACAATTAATATACTTTAATTTATAAAATATGATTATACAATTGTTAAATATATTTATTTTTACGCGTGACACGGCACCCACCCATCCCTAATACGCACACACTCACGGAGATATGAGATGCAAGTGCATTTAGTTCGAAAAGAGAAAGGAAAACGCAGTGCGCTGGGTGGTTCTCGAGGGGTGGGATGGAGGGGCAGCTTCGCCCATGGGCAAGGTCAAAGGGCAAACGGTGGGCGTGGCCCCCATGTCACCGTGTCCAGTGCATTCCGACATGTGTGTGTGTGAGTGCGTGCGAGCGTATTGTCAGGTTAATCACTCGTTTTGTTGGCAATTACGGTTATGACCCCAACGAGAGAACAACAATAAACGCCGGGGGGGTGATGCGGGGTGCGCAGGGGGGTTGGCTCGGGGGCCACTTGACCTTTTGTTGTTGCCAGCGAATATCAATGAGTCCATTATGTATGAATGTCAATGATTATGGCCGCCTGACATGACACGGCCATTGGGGAGGTGGAAATTCCGTAAAGTGACGAAGCCCCGAAAGAGACGGCGACGCCTCGATAAGGGAGCCCCCCAAATGACAGTTGACAGCGTTTGGCATTTTGGCACCCTCCCCCCCCCCCNCCCCTCACCACTCCACTTCCCCCCGCAAATCGTAACGGACGCAGGACGAAGGACGACGCCCGTTGACAATAACAGCATCAATTTGCCGTCACCTGGGCGGCCCATTTCCCCCGGGGAAAAGCCTCGCGGGTGGTGGGGGTGGTGTTGGGGGGTTTGGGGGTTTGGGGGTGGTAAATTCCATGGGGCGGTCGGGGGCTGGTAAGTGCGCCTGGCCCACATCATAAAATTTTAGCAGCACGCACTGGCGACGTATCAATGTCAGGCTGCCAGATTCCCTTTTTCTATGCACAGTGGGTCGAGAGTCCAAGGGAAAGCATTGAAAAATAAATAGAAGATATTGTTGAATTATAATAATCAAGTTTGAATCAAGATAAATGTGCAAAATTGTAGTCATTTTCTTGGAGAAGAAATAAAGATTTATCATTTTAAATAAATTATTTATTCATTTTGTATTTAAATATGTTTTTATGAATTAACTTATTTAATACATTACTATTTCTATTACTATTTTAAACATTACTGATTTAGTTGTAATCCCTTGTTTCGTAATTCCTTTTCTTTATTTATTAATATATTTATTTATTTATTTACTTCATCTATATTTAATTTGTTATCTTTTCATTAATATGTATATATTATTTGTCATTTAATTTTTACTTTATTGATTTATTAGATATTTGTGTTTTTATGTATTGAATTATTTATTAACATAATTATTATTATTATTTATTGTTTAAAAGATTATTATTATTTATAAATACAATTTATTATTATATTATTATTTATAATTTATTTAACGCTTTATTCATTTCTTTATTTATTAATTGTATTTAAGTCTATTTATTTATTTACTTATTTATTTATTGATATATCTTTGTATTTCTATATTCATATTTGTAGGTATTTCGACAGTTTTTGTATTTCCCAATTTATGTAAAATATACATATACATATACATATATACATTGTATATCTTTTTGGAATTCTGTATTTATTTATTTATTTAATTTTGATTTATTTATTTACCTTTTAATTAATCTAATTATTTATTCATAGTTTTATTACCTAATTAATTTATTTATTAATTGATCTTTTTACATTTTTGATTATTTATTTACTTGTTTATTTATATTTTTTTACATATTTATGATATTATATATATTTGTATTTATTTATTTATTTATTTATGCTCTTGTATATTTTATTTATTATTTTATTTATTTACTTATTTATCAAATTATTTATTTATTTATTTTCATAGTTCTTTATTTATGTACTTCTTTATTTATTTATTTGTGTATTTATTTATTTTCTCTTTTATTTAAATATTCAATTAAATTGCGAAAAATTCCAGACAAGCCTTAACAACTTCCCTCCATTGTGGTTACACTGTACCACTGTCTTCAGGCTTGTTTGCGGGCGCTAACTGGCGAGGGGTTACTGTACAGGGGAGCCACTTCAGACGGCTTCTCGCATTTTGTTATGATTATTGTTATGATTGTTGCTGTTTTTTGTCCGATGTCCTTGTTGCGACTGAAAATGCTTTTGTGTGCTCGGCTGTGAGTTGAAAAATGTGTAGGCCGCTTTTAGGGTCACATATACATACGTGTGTATATGTGTACCTGAGGCCCATACACACACACTCACACAGACACACACATACACAACAGGTGTGTTGGGCGAAATGTTATCAATGCCAAATTAAGCGTAAAATGCTGTCGCACTTTAAAAGGCAAATTAGCCCCAAAGCCCAAGGCAGCTGGCAAATGAGGCGTAAATAATGCACATGTGTGGCTCTTTGGCAGTTTGGCACAATTACACTAGTCAGCAAAATCGGGGGGCCCTTAGGCAAAACTGTGGATATTATTGGGAACTAAAAATGGCACAGCAGTTGCTTTGAAATATGATTAACAAGTAAATACAAATTTAAGATACTTTCTTTTAGTTTTAAAATAAAGTTAAAATAAAAATAATTAGGCCAGCAAAATATATATATTTTGTTAGTATTTTATTTCACATATTTTATTTATAAACATTTATTCATATATTTAAAGTAAAGATATTATAAAGAAATTAAATTCAAAGCCCAATATTATTTTTTGAATGTTCGCTAGTGTTTTAATGTCTGGCCGGGATCATTTATTAGCCAAGTTTTTGCACGCTCCACGCTCACTGCCCATTCTCGCCACCGCCCCGCCCCGCCCCGCCTCGCATCGATGAGGCGTACAAGAATTATGCACCCCCCATTCCCCTCTTTTTCTCTCCATTTCCGCTTCCGGCGGCCATTGTTGCCGTGCCATTGTTCCAGCCATTGGGAACAATTAAGCGAGAGCTTAGAACTCAACTGGAAGCTGGGAGCTGGGAGCTGGGAACTCTCGGCCAGCAAACTGCCAACTGCCAATTGCAGCTGCCATTCAATAAAATTTAAACGTCAAAGCGGCATCGGGCCAATTATTTGTGACCGCACTGGACCCAAAACAGAGACAGCAAGAAAAAAGGAAAAAAAAAAAGGAAAGAATCCTCTGGAAAATAGTGCAAAAAAAAAACAACAGAACGAAAAAAAAAAAACAGAGAAGCGGCCGGGTGAATAAAAGAGCCAAGGAACAGAAAGAAAGAAGCGTCCTGGCGGGCCTTTGTCTGTGCGAATCCTTTGTTTCAGCCAAATGACGGTTTAGAGGGGCGCGTTCAGAGGGGCAATAAGGATCACAAAAAAAAAAAAACTGGTTGGAGGAAGGAAAATTGGTTGGAAGCATGGCCCAAGGGAGACAGGGGGAGTGGGTGGGAGCTGGCGGGGCATTGTGCAAATTAAAACTGCACTTGATTATTTCTCCTGCTAATTTTCATTGTTCAACCCAAAAAGAAAAAGGAAAAAAAAACAGCAGCAAATGAAGAAACTGAGAGGAGAGTGAAGAAACTGAAGAAACTGGGGGAAAACCATTAGAAAAACTTAGAAGACCAAGAAGTTATACTTAATGGGGTGTTTTTCACTTAATAATTTATTCATAACAGGCCACTAAATAATTTGAAATAATTCATTAAAAGCTTAGAAAAGAGCTGTTGATATTTGAGAACTAAATAGAGGTAAACTTGGTTATTTTTTCTTTAAAATATAATTATAAATATTAACTATATATTTTATGTTACAATATTTGTTAAAATAAAAGTGTAATATCATCTGAGGACAATGGCTCTTCATTATCGCGGCAAGGCGTGGCAACTTAAGCAATTGAAGGACCTCCTCGGACAGCGGGGGTCATCTTGAAGGGTTCCTCGCTTCTTCTCTTTCAATGCTGGCCACCACAAATTGAAAGCAAAATGCCAACGAGGACGAGGCTGATGATGATGACCACCAACAGCAGCAGCAGCACCAACAACAAAAAAACACCAAAAAACAACAACATAAAAACAGAAAAGCAACGACTTTTGGCAACAATGAAACAATGAAAGGCGAAAAGGCCAAAAAGGATGGGAGTGGCGGCCGAGGAGGTGGAATGTAGAAAATCGGAAGGAAGGAAGGAAGATCGAAAGACAGCAGAAACAGATTGAAATCAGTTTGAAAACAAGCGAAGCGGAAAAATGCATGACCCGCCGAGGCCAAAAACCGGATGAGAGAGGGAAAGAGAGAAAGGGGAGGCCAAAGGGGATGATGCTGCGCCACCGGCCAGCAGTGTTGGCCATGGTTAAGTGCTGGAAATTATGTTATGCTCGTCGGCCATTGTTTTATGTCTCCATTCGAGGATTATTGGTCATGCATGAGAAGTCACCAGAGCCCCCCCATTTTCCGCCCACTTTGCCGCCACCTACCACCCCAATCCCCCTCCCCATCCCAAAAGGCAAACAGCTCTTACTCACTCGCTCGCTGATTAACTCAATGAATAAACCATAAACCAGGCGGGGTGAGGGGGAGGAGGAGGAGGAGGAGGAGAAGTAGCTTCTGGTCAACAATTCGATTGCCAACACGGAGAGAGAGCATCTCTTTGGGAAGGTAAAAAAATTGCAGGATAATTAAGGTAGTTTTTCGGTATAGAAGGTAAGTTATTTCGATTTTTATTTAAGATCGATTTCAGAGTGGGGATGTTTATCGAATGGAAAACTTCGATTAAATATATCGCGCTCCATATCATATTAAAAATATGGTTAACTTTGATATATCGATATTTAAAATATTGAAATATATCATCGCATTTTGTGGTAAGATATCGATACTATCGATAATTTCGATAAAATAATCGAAAGTTGTGCTTAAATTATTTGTTTTTTTTTAAGAACTATATTTAAAACATTTTTAAAACCAAATTTTGGCATATCGAAAATTGAAATATCGAAAAATAGGCATTAAAATATCGATTTTATTGATAATTTCGATAGAATAATCAAATAATTTTCTTAAATTATTTGTCCCTTTTTAGCAACAATATTTAAAATATTTTTAACCAAATTTTGGCATATCGAAAATTGAAATATCAAAAAACAGGCATGAAATATCGATTTTAATGATCATTCCAATAAAATAATCGAATATTTTACTTAAATTATTTGTCCTATTTCAACAAGTATATTTAAAATATTAAAAAAAAACACATTTTGAATTATTTTCTTATATACCTATTATTTTCAAAAACTTTTGCTGAGGATCTTCTTTGGCTCAGTTCGATATTTCTCACAGAGTATCGACTTATCGATGTATTCTATCGAATTATATAAGCATAGGCTTACGCATTGAATCGATATTTGCGACAAAATATCGATACTTCAATATTTTCTGCCATCCCTTATTCAGAGAAAACTGATCTTAAAACCTCATAAAAAATGTAACTGAATCGTTGTGGCTAAAATTGGCACTGTGTGTGTGTGTGTGAAACAGTTTGGCAATCATATTTCCATCTGGTATTTCCAAGCCTCACACACACACCCCCACACCCACACAATGTCCTGACGCGGCCAGTTTAATGTTTTCAGGATTACAGCCTGCCACCGTCGCCGCCGCCGCCTGTGGCCCAAGGATACGATACCACCACCCCCTCGAAACTCACCGAAATTTCCTATTTTTCCCCCAAACAACAAACATACACAGACACTCATACATACATACATACATGTGCTCCGACGTGCAGCAACTTAATTTAGCATTAACACACACACACACACACACAGACACACAGAGACAGCCAGGGAAAATGGCGATGCTTCTATGTTCTCCACCTTGTTGTCCTTGTTGGCCACTGCACAGGAGCCAGGAGCTAACCCCAGCCAGCCAGCCAGCAGATCCTATTTATCCCCTCGCCACCCCCCCTTTTCGTTGGCCATGTTCTGATAGCTACGTGCCACATTACGTAGCCGACTGGTGGGCCAGTCAAAATAAAAATAAAAAAAAAAAACAACAAAAAATTAAATAAAAATCCAGCAAAGCCAAATAAGAGAGCGCACAGGTAAGCAGCTCTAAAAGAATCAACTATTTTTTATTTATATAGATTTATATATTAGCCCAGGAGAGAGTGGAAGTCATGTTGGCTATTTGATTTTATGATTTAAGGTCAAGAGATCGGTTTTGATTAAAAATTATTTAAAAAGTTTAAGGGAAAAGCGGGAAAGTATATGTGAAATAAGAGTTACTAGGCCAGTAATGTGTTGTGTTGGGAGTAGAGAGTTCCCCTGAAGGGGCACTGAACTCTGGCTCTATAAATTCCATTTTTGTTTTATTTTATTTTTTTTTGTTGTTGGAATTTTCTTTATTTCCAACACGAACCGACAGCGACAGCAGCTGCGCCACCAACCCAGCCCAAAAAAATCATTCCCCAAAATGGTTCTTTCAATTTCGCGTTGCTATTTGATTTTTTAAAAGGGGATCTGGTGGGGGGGAATTACTTAAGCCATTTCGCTGAGCGCGAATTAATTTATTAGGCCTTGAGTAGATGCTTGCTCTTGCTCCTCTCCTTACCCTGTTCGGGGCAGCACTCTTTTGATTTCCCACACGTGCCCCCTGAGGGGGGTGGAGAGCCAGAAGGTTGCCAGTTCAGGTGCAAGCTGCAAGCTGCAGGTGCAACTGTCCCAACGCTCACGGCTGATTTATCGTCCATGAAATTTATGTTTAGTTTAATCGAATGGGGCAAACAAAAATTGTGCAGAGAGTGTGGGGGGAGAGGGGACTGGAAAGAGCGGCCTGCTTATCGCTGGCCAGTCGAGGAAAATACCCAGCTTTTCCCACCCGCTTTTCCGGCAGCCAGCAAAAGTTTACTTAAGCACAGGAGGCGCTGCAAAATTAAGCAGCAGCAGGAACCACTCAAAGTGAGGGGATTTTTTTCGGTTGCATTNTGGGGGTGTGGGGTGGAGCCTGTTTTATTTTCTCAAGCCCCTCACTGCCTGCCTGCTTTTCCTCCCCCTCCTCCTCCTGGAGCGTTTACTGCTGCAACTCGCAGACGCAACTATTGCAAAATTTCAACGTGAATTTATTGCATGAACATTTCTTTTTCCCTGCCTTTTTGCATTTTTTTCGCCTTCCTCATCTTCGTGATATTTTCGTTTCTTTTTTTCATTTTTTTTTTGCTCCCATATATATTTCCCATGTTTTTTATTATTATTTTCTTTTTTTTTTGGGGGGGCCCTTCCTCTTCTAGTTTTCGTGCCTTTTTCGACGTGTTCTCAGCTCAGCGCTGAAATTTTACAGCGGCCGTCGGCTATATATTTGTCTATATAGATATGTATTGCAGGAAATGCATGTCTGTGGCGGGAACTATATATCTATATAACATATATATATATATATATCTATATATATATAAAAAGCAGGCAGCTAGTAAATATTTAGCAGTTGTAACTTTTATGAGTGTCTGCGCGGAAGGTCACATCAGTGGTGGAGGATCAGAGCTCGAATTACTCTCGAAGGGACACCAATTTACGGCTCGAAGGAAGCCTCATACATACGAAATATGTATGTTTCATTTTTGTGTATTTTCTAATCCAAAAAGTAACCCCCCCAAAAGAAAATGAGCATAATCTATCTTGCTTTTGATGATTAATCTGCTGCTTTAATGCATTGCTTTTTTGGGTCCGCTTACTCCTCCGGTGCCCCAGGACGATTCTCCTTGTCTTCTTCCTCCATAGGATTCCAGCGTGGATCGCCAGTCATCAGCTCCATCTGCTCCATTAGATCATTTGCCTCATCGATGGCCTGCTGCTGACGGACATTGAATTCCTCCAGATGCAGTTCCTCTACCACTTCAGTGCGCCTTGGCTCACGCCTTTCCGTGCTGGGTTTGGTGCCCATTGTATTCTTTACAACGAATACGTACGAAAAAAATTAAATTTTTGAAAATCAGTACTGGTTAAAATTGAAAAAATTTGTAGAATTTGCGTCTAGAGTTGCTGGCAAGCTAGCGTACTCTGAATTCGAGCTAGTGTTGAGCTCTAGAAATTGAATTCCCAGCCTACTGTTGATCCTAAAAAGCAAGTAAAATATATATAAAATGCTCCCAAAATGTATATGTAGTAAAAAATAAATTGAATTGGCTTTTCTGCATAACAAATTGTTCAATATTTAAACTGGCAATTGTCATTCCCTTCCCGATTTTCTTCGCTTAATTTAAAATTTGATCAAATTTGAAATGGATTCTTTTCTTCTTATTTTTGTAGTTTTTAAGCCAACCCCAAAAAACTTTCCTCCATTTGCATCTATCGATTCGAGAGTTTCATTGGCTTTGGTGGCTGGTCGCCATGCAAATGAAGATGCCTCGGGAAATACACGATTTTCCCCAAAGCCAAGACCAACTTGGCCTAAGTAGCCTCGATTAATGTACAAACTTTTGGGAGCCACTTGCATCCGTTTCTGGTAATTTTGGGAGGGGGCTGCAATTTATTTATTTATTCTGTTGCTCATTATCTGTGAAGGGAGGAAGGGAGGTAGGGAGGTAGGGAGGTAGGTGGCATCGTGGCACCGCCTGTAATTAATGTGGAATTTACGGTGACAGATCTGTGGCATTGATAAGACAGCAGGCGGGGGGCTAACCTCGAATGCACAGGAAACTTGTCGGGATACGTGACTGCAGGGGGCTACACTGAGGGATATACTTAAAGTATATTAAATACAAAATATAAGTGAAATATATATGAAATAAATTTAAAATAAAGCCATGAATTTCTATGGAATTTTTATTTTTTTTTATTTTTTTTATTTTTTTTATTTTTTTATTTTTTTTATTTGATGTTAGGATCATTTACAAAATGGAAACTATATAGCACTAGCTGCCAAGGCCATCGGCTAATTCTATGGAAATTAAAATCCAAAATGTAACCAAAGTAGCCAGGGAAAACCCCCAAAAAACCTTATGTCATTCTCCTGTTTTCTAGCCAGCTCTCATTATTTTCTGAGGCTTTGAAGCTACAACTGTAAATCTGTTAAAATTCCAAGAGTAGAGAGCAGAAATATTTTTTGAAAAAAGTCCCCAAAATTATTGTTGTTACCAAAAAAAAAAACATGGCAAATTATAACGAAAGATTCGTCTTGGGAGTCTACGAAGAAGCAGCACCTCCTGTGCACTGTGAGCATTAGTTTCTTGGTTGTTTCAACCAAACTTAACACTCTCTGACCTCCTGACCCTCTAACCCCTAACCTCCTGACCCCCCCAGATCCCGTTATTTTAGGTAATGAATACTACGTCCTGACCCAACATGATAAGCGTCGTGTGGAAGATGTCCGGGAGCTCACCTACAGTCCCTGGGTGCCGCCGCCGCCGCCCCATCAGCCCCCATGCCCCTACATGGTTCCAACTGCCCAGGCTCCCGGGAATATGTACAGTGATCCCTACATGAATCCCTGGCCAGTGGTGGAGGATTACAGCGCTCAGATCCTGCCGGGTGAGGAGTGGAATCAGTGGGAAAATGGTCTGGCCGAGGACTCGAACTCGGAGCCAGCTGTCGAGACCAGTGATCATGAGGTACCCCCCCGGTTCCCAGGCGAGAGCGACGACAGTCTGGAGAGCTGGTCCGAGGAGCACTCGCAGATAGTTTACCGCAGCGTCGGGACCTCCACGGATGACCTAATGGCCAGCGTCAGCGGCGGCGGCAGCGGCCAGAACAGTCCCGAGCAGGAGCTGGGAAAAAGCCACAAGAGCTGCCAGACTTCGGCCAGCCTGACGGGGGATCTGGGCAAGAGTCTAGCTCAACTTCAAAGTCAAGACAAGGACTAATACCAATTTTATATATACAGCAAACAGCAAACACTTTCTAAAGCCTTTTTCGTAATATCCGTATCCGTATCATGTCACAAGTCTTTTTAAATAAATTGGAGAATCTATCCAAAGTCACGAGGTCTTTCCAATGGAAGTGCGTCCTTAACTCATTGATCCCCTTAAGATCCTCTCTTTTCCCTCAGTGTCCTGCTGCTGCTGTTGTTTGTGCCTCTGCCTTTGCCGATGTTGATGTTGATGTTGATGTTGCTCTACTTGTTGTTTGCCCAACTTGCTGTGTTGCAAGTTATGCAAGCTCGTGTCAGGTTGATGTGGAAATTTGCATATCGCATATCGTTGACACGGTTGACACTGACCCCAAAGGAAAGGGGCTCCTGTCGCCGCTACCTGTGTGTGCTACCTGTGTGCCACCTGAACGGAGCTGAGATGGGGCGAATTATTCAATTTTTCGACTAGATCAAAGAAGGCGCCGACAGCGCAGGACGAGCAAATATTAATTTTTGAGAGAACGGGGGACGGGGACCCCCCTTCCGTCCGTCGCAGGACTCACCTTGCATCCGGGAAAGGAGCAGGAGCAGCGTGCAGCAGAGGGCCTGCAGCAGCTCCATATTTCATCAGCTCTGAGTTATGCCAACGCGACTCCGACTCCGACTCCGACACCGACTCCGACTGCGACGGTGACTCCGTCTCCCAGTCCCACTCCGGATCCGGGGAAACTTGGCCCGTAACTTACTGCCACTGTCAGAGGGAATGCCACCACCAACCACTGCTCGCCTGCTTAACGTCCGTTTTTCCGCGCTTTCCGCGCTCGCTTTCCAGGCTTTTCCACTCGTCCGATCGGGCGGGAATAGTATGAAACTTAAAAGGCAAACGGCATTCTGCGTAATTGCACGGCCAAGTACTGCAAAGAAAGCAAGGGAGAGAGAGGAGAGAGTGAGTGAGGGCTGCCCAGGATTGTGAGGCGGCGGGGCCTTAAATTAATTAGGACAACGCGGCCGGGAGGAGCGGCAGGGGGCTGAGGACCCAGGATATACCCATCAATGGTGTGTATTTTAATTGCGGATATTTATTTCATACATGTTTTAAACTTACTATTGATTTTTGTATTTTATTATGACAAAAAAAAACATATTATATATTAATTAGGATAATAATTAGGATAGCCACATTTTCAAAGCTTGAACTAATATTTACGTTTTATTTGCTAAACTAAATAATTCATATAATTTTTAGGAACATAGCAGGAAGTGGGAATGTACATATATCGAAAGAAAATGTTCCATATGCTTATCGACAAATATATCGCGTTGAATATCATATCGAAAATGTCATAAAGATTGATACACCGAAGTTTAAGATATTAATTGGATTAGTGACCTATACTTTTTAAGAAAGCGTAGAGATCGGTCTATATTTCATAAAATATCGAAAAAATTCGTAGTTGAAATATCGATATTATTGATAATATCAAACGAATATTCGAAAAAGTTGTTGTTGGCTTATTCTAGAGACTAATTATCAGAATTACTGCGTTACTGTTTAAGTTTTGTTGGTAAATGTTAGTTTAAGCAAAGAGTAGGCTCCTTGGCACAGTTCGATATATACATAAAAAAAATATCGACCTAACGCGCATATATCGGAACATACAAAAAATCTACTTATATATCGGCCTTCGCCTCATATATCTATACAGTATCAGCGTATCTATATTTTCTTTTATCCCTAGAAGAAACAAAATATTTTATGGAGAGATAAGGAAACGCTGGATATTAAAGACTCGATTTAAATAATAAAACTCTAGTGTGAATAGCTTGTTACAAGAATATATTAACGATAAATCGATAGTTAATCGGTAGAATAAGAATTGGCGATTTACGGTCTCTATTTTTTACCGATAATCGGTAATCGGTCCCTATGATCGGAACATTTGTAAAGAAGAACCTGTATCTGAAGAGCCTATAATATTTGAGATTTTGAAACAATCAAATCCTTAAAATTCTATTAAATATCCATCAAGTCTTGTAAGACAAATAAATTTAAAATATATCGATAGTTAATAGATATAATAATAATAGAGGATCTGCAATGGGAAAAATGAAAGACCAATTGATTTCTAAGGAGCATATACATACATATAATAAAATATATCATCAAATTAAATTAAATATCCATTAAGTTATTTAATAAAAATAAATTAAAGATATATCGATAGCTTATCGATAGACTAAGAGGATCTGCGATCTCCGATTTTTTTTACTTCTTTTATAAAAACTAAAATACGAAATAAGGAACAGTTTATATCTAAATAAAATATGGCAAATTAAACAAATAAATCCATCAGATTCCATCAGGTATATCAACCTTCCCATACACAGTATGCGGTAGCACTTGTATTAGCCATAAAGGGTACAGGGGTGGTGGTGGGCCAGCCCTTGGGGGGCATTACGTCAGAGATGGAATGCACTCGCTGCAAATGTTATTAACAAACACAATGCCATAAATACAGAGCGAATACTCCACACACACACACACACACACACACACACACACACACATGTCCAAGAGGTGGGGTGGGGGGTGGAGTGGCAACAAGGACACGGCACCAGCAACAACAGAAACAAGAAGAACAACAACAACAACAGGACAACACAATGGCCACGGCTGAGTGACCTTTCTGGTCGTCAAGTAATCGCATTCGCAACGGTAGCCCCGACAACTTCGCATTTTTATGGCAACAAACGTCAGCCATAAACATTTTTATAACGCAGCAGAAAGGTGGGAAGAGTGGGAAAAGCGGGAAGAGTGAGAAGAGAGCAGGGAGAGAGCGGGAAAAGCAGGCTGAGCGGGAAAGCGGAACAACAAGAAAAGTGGGCGGCAGGGAAAACGCATAAACCACACAGCAAAATGAATTGTGTTTTCACTTTTTGTAATTAGCCTGCACTAAAGTGCTCCAGCGAGTGCCAATGCCCGGAGTTCCCCTCTCTCTCTCTCTTTCTCTTTTTCTCTCTTAGCTGGGAGTCCCGAGACCCCGTCAGAGTCTCGAGGCCGCATTCCGTTGGATCTAAATCATGATAAATGCACTCCTCGCCAGGTGGAAGAATATGGTGGAAACTTAATCAGGAGAAAAACTTTACAGCAGCTGCTAATCGAAGTTTAGAAAAGGCATAGGCAAGGTGTGCCATCGATCAAGGAAATGTCTGAGGTAGGGGAAATAAGGCTAAGAAACTAATTTAGTTTACATTTTTTTGTATTTTTAGGGGGGTCAAAGAGCCAACAAAGAGCAGAGCTCACCCAGGTTTTGGGTTCTCTTTTCACTACAATATTCGCAATACTCGATAGAAAAAGGAATGAAAGAGAGCTTTTCGCTCTCGGTTAGAGAGTGGCGAACGGGGGGGTTAAGGAGTGAAGTGAAGTAGAGCGAAGAACTTCGCTTTCTAGCACATGTCTTGTATGTGTGTGTGCCTTATCGCCTTATCTTTCTTGCAAGCTAGCTTTAGGCTAGCAAAAACAACAACACTGAGAAAGCTGTGCAGCTAAGCTCTCTGAGTGCGTCTCACACAAACAACTGGCATAACTGCGAAGTAGAGGCTCTCTTAAGTTTCTTGTAGCTGACTCTCTCTCTGCAAGATAAGTCATATGATCATAACGGCTAAGCCCATTTTAAAAGCTGTGATTTCTATTGATAAAGTGAGCTTTGGATTTGGTTAACTGGCAATTTTAGGATCAACAGTGGGCGGGAATTAGGTTTATATGGCTCAGAATTATCTCAAATTAAGAGAAAGCTAGCTAGCCAGCAAAGCAAAAGCGAAAGAGAGGAAGGAAGCCGAAGCAACTGAGGATTGTCCTCAGGCATGGCATAACTATAGAAGGTAGCCTCATCAGCTCCAATGAGGACTCTAAGTATATTTAGCGAAATGCGCTAGAAAGAGATAGCAAGCGAACGACAGCTCAAATAGAGTACCCAAAAAAAGGACGGCTCTCTCGACGAGGTTACCTTGATATTGTTATGCCATGTCCTGAGGCACCAGAGAAGCAAGCGAGCGAGGAGTGTGAAAGGCAGCTTAATAAAACTAGAGATGAGCAATTAATACGATGAATTTAACTTTATTTCCTATTGTGTGGTATTTCTTGAATTAAAGAAAATATAGAAGTTTCATTGGAAAGAAAAGGTCACATATATCGAATGTATAATAAAAGGTTTGATCCCTTTCTACAAGCTCTCTTAATAAGGCTTGAATGCCAACTAACGACTGACCGAGTTACTGGAAATATATATATATATTTTCACTGAATTCAAGTGAACTTGGCCTGGCAAGGGCAACAAGTTTGCCGCCTGCTCCTGTCCCCAGCTCGGTCCACTTTAAGTTATTTGTATTCAAAATATTCATTTCGCTTCGTGCTGGCCACGTACCAGGGCCCGTTGCGACAATTTGTAAACTAGGCCTGAATAAAACATGAAAGTGGTGAGGCCTCAACGGCAGCGGGACATGTGACCGCTCGCCGTTCGCTTTTCCGGCAGCAGTCCGGGAGTCCGACAGTCCCCCATCTCCTCCTCGTCCTGTGGGCCCTGGTCTTGGACAAAACTGCACGGTTACATAAACAGGATAATAAGGCACTTAACATGCACTCGTCGCTGTTGTCCAACTCAAACACACACACACACACACAAATACTGGTGTGCCCGCATTTTCCCGGGTTGGGGGGGGGGGCTGGTTAGCTGGAAAAACCTCGAGCAGCAAATGGCGAATGTTGAATGTTGAATGCCGAATGCCGGAACGCCAGGAATGCCAGGATGGCTCCGTTGTAGGCGTAACAATAAGGAGCAGGACCGGGCAACAATGGGGGCCAGCAGTCGCCGGCACTTATGTCAGAGCAAATCAAGCGTTACAGCCCAGGCCGCTTTCCCAATTTTCCCCACGATTTTCCCCCCCTCCCTTAGACGTCCTGCCTTAATTTACGTTTTATGTCATGTCACGAGCGTAATTGAAAATTTCCCTTTCCCCCCAGCTCACATGTTTGCATTTTTGGGCTTTAACTTAATGCCAGATCGAAGCTAATGAAGCCATCAGGACTGGCTACGGGAATTCGAGAGTAGGCTAAGGCACTTTCCCAAATAGAAACATCAAATCTGCCACTATTTTGGGCTGTCAATTGAGCGGAATATGGGTGATAAGAAAATATTTATACAAGACATGTTAATAGACTTGGAACTTAAGTTAATGGACCTTGAAAAAGATGTGAAAACAAATCTAAAAAAAAAAATATTTTAGCACAGTTAAGTTAAACATTAAAGCACCAAGTAAGCAACACTTAATTTTAGATTTAATACCATTTAAAAATAGTTTTTACTTAGCCAGAGATAATACTAAGATGAGTAAGGCGCATATACTTGATATCTTGCGCCCTCTTGCTCACGCAAGCGTAACAATCTTTAAATAGAATGCGCTGCCATGGGCATAAGTGTGCGTACAGATCTAGCATGAAAGAGAAAGCATGTGCAAAAACATTCCTATGGCGTTACCTATCTTTATCTACAACAGTCGTTGGTTTAGCTTTATAACCATGAGTCTCCTAGCCATTGTTTTTTCAGGATATTTTCAAATACATTTCAAGACCTCACCCACCCATTATAAGTACTCTTTTTATTATTTTTATTATTAAAGACAGTCCTAAAGAAATTGCAAAAAAAAATGAAAGGCTTGAGTTGCCATTCAAATTATTTTGTAAAACTTAATAATAGACACACACACGCACTGAGGAGCACAAGTTGCATTCCATTTGATCTGCCAGCGGTGATAAGTGAAATTCATTTCAAACTTTTTTGAGGACACTCTTTTGGTAGGCCAGAAATTAAACTACACTTCTCTCAATTAACTTTCAAACATTGAAACATTGAAGGACCCAAAAGGCGGGCGCACAGACCAACACAATGGGAGCGGATTATGCAATTTGAATGCGGCCTTATCTCGCATTTCAGGCATTTGTCACACACAGTTTACACATCCCGGGCACACACACACACACACATTTTATTTGAATTTTAATAAGTCGCCTTTATTCCGGCACCCCTGGCTGACGGAGAGAAAATGAATTTATATTCTTGAATTTTAGCAAAAACGTAAGAGCAATGCATTTATTTCATAAATAATTGAGCTGTTTCTGCTAGGGCTTTAAGTCGTCTCTTTTGGGTTCTTGGCTTTAAAAACAGGTCTGCATGGGAGGTGAGGATGGATTAATTGGGGATTTCGGGATTAACACAAAGGTTGTGTTATAATTTAATGGGATGAGAGGACAGAAAATATCGATATATCTATACTATATATTTCGATATACGCACGATAAATAGATTTTCTGTTTGTTATATCGATTTGTGCCAAGGAGGAGCCTATGTTTAATTTAAACTATTAGTGTTCGAAAATATATAAAAGGTAATTCAAAATTTGGGCTTAAAGATGTGCAAAATATAGTCGGTAAAGAAAACAAATAAATGAAATCGCTTAATTTTAGTGGAAAGATATTTTCCGATATATGTTGCACATTACTATCGATGTCTTATGATTAAATTCGATTATTTTCTATGTATATCATTTCAATGACTTTTTCTCCCGATATACATACATCTTTAATTATAATTACAATATAATTCTAAGAAAAGTGAGATTAATGAAAGGTTGTAGCCCATTTTTGTGGTTTTGCTTTGCTACATTTCACCTATATCTTATCCCTGAGTTGTATTAACGTGTCTCAGGTCTGGTCAGGACCTTTTGATTGTCCTGCGTCATATATGTATATATTACAAACAAATTATCCATTTGCAATCAAACAAACAAATGAGAGAGCCAGCCAGCCAGCGGGCCGATGAAAGCCTTAAATTATTGAATTCATTTCATTTCGGAATACTGACAATTGGACTTAACTTGTAAATGGGAACTTAATCCCAAGGGATGCCGGCATCCTGTGTCCGATTAGCCGCTGGGCCTCGTGGCTGGACGTCGTGGCTGGACTTCCTGCCGCCACACAAATCATTCGCAGGCCATTGGATTCTTAATTTGCTTTAAATAAATTTTATTGGCATTGCAATGCAGCTGAGCAGCTGCAGGACCTTCGTCCTGGAGCCACAACTAAATGACATTTATTGTCAGTTTGGCAAAAGGCTCGGCTGAATGCTGGGGAAAAATGGTGTAAAACGGGTGTGGTGGTGCTGGTGGTGGTGGGTGATGCCACGTTAACCGAAAATGTCCTTTCATATTTTTCATGCACAATTTCAGCCCGACGCGAGTATGCGTTGCATTTCGACATATAAATTCGTGTGTGTGTGTGTACATGTGCATGTGTTTTACTTTTGCGTATTTATTTATTGACCAGGTCCAGTTGCCCAGGTCCAGTGGCCCAGGTCCAGAGTTGCCATTCCATTCCAGTTTCATTTGCGGCCCGCGACGAAGAATATTGCAATGGCTGACAAATTTATTTCGTTTGCCGCCGCCGCCGCGGCCGTCACCGCCTCCGGCGGTTTTTCTTTTCCAGCCAGCTCGGCCAGCTTGCCCCAGCTTTTCCAGCTTTTCCACCCCCTACACGGCCCCCGGCCTTTGTTCTTTTTATTTTTGCAATGTGTCGGGCCCTGCCATGCATATTAAAATGTTCAAAAAACGAACCGAGAAGCATACACAGATGCGTGGCCGGCCATTTACTGTTGCATATTCATTATTGAAAAGTTTTTCTGCAACTCATAATAAAAATGATAAGCAAATGTTTTAAAATCTATATATATATGTGCATTTCCATGGTTATGCAAACACATGAATGCCACACCGATTTCCTTGAGGGATCGAATAAGTGCTTTATTTTATTTGTCCGCAATTTCGTTCAATTTATCTGGAAATTAGTCGACCAGAAGACCTTTGTTCGGCAGAACGCCTCAAAAGTGATCAAATTTCACATGGGCTTGGTTGGTTGGATATGCAGATGATTTTTTGAGGGGGTCAGGAATATTGGAAATAAATTGCATATTGCAAATTGCAGCCTAAACGTGTTGGTTCTGGCTGACAAGTTCTGGAAAATATGCCACACAGAAGTTGGCAATTGGAGAAGTATAATTATTAATATTGAAATTGTTGTGGTGATGTAAAAATAAAACCATTCTATCAGGGGTGCCACAGAAATTGCTAGGGTTTTGAAATCCCCTAGAAAAAGGTGCAAAAGCAGGCTATAAGAGATAGAGGTACCATGGTCCGAGTTTTATCTTCTTTTCTTTTACTATGTATGTTTTTTTTTGGAATTTGAAAACCCTGGTATATAGCTTTAGCTGTTGGTAGTTTTTTAATATTTTTTTAGAGCTTAAAATGTTTAGTTTCTTATTTTTAATAAAAGATATATGAAATCCTTTGCATTTTGTAATTTTTTCTAAAGGTATTTAAGGCAAATGACTTGTCAAATTAAAATATTTGTACCCATCTATTTGAGGTCTACACTCTATATATAAATTGTTAAAATAATAATAGATATAGACAAAAATTAAACTGCCTAATTTTACGTACCAAACAAAACAAAAAAAAAAAAGTCTATTCGAGGTGTTTTAAAATCTGTTTAAAAATGTGTCTAAAAGTATGCAATGAAATGTGTTAAGTAGAAAATGATATGTAGACTTATATCCTTTATACGATGAAAACTTTCTTTAAACACTCTTGTATCTTTGGTTTATAAATATCTTTATATTTAGGGAAGACGAATTCCGAAGGGAATTGAAATATATTGGATGTAAAAAAGGAAAACCCGTCTTTTTATTCAAGAAGACAAAACACCCCCTTGACCTCGAGCCGGCAAAAAACACCACAGAATTTCAAACATCTAGTGATTTTTAGAGCGCCCCGAATAATTTACAGAATATAAGTACATATTATGTATTATTTTTTTAATTATTATTCAGTGTAGTTATATTAATTATATATATTATATTATATATAATTATATATTTAGTTATAGTTAAAATCTTGATGGGTCTCAAATCACTGAAGAAGGTGTTTAGTTCCCAAATGCTTTCCAAAAGAACTAGGTTTCAGATACACATACTATCGTATCGTAGCATACTTTGCGGCACCCTTAGAAAAAAATAATTCAAATCCCCTGCAATTTCTGATGAACTTACAACTGCACTATTTCAAAGTCCAAACTCCACGCTCGTGCAACTTAATCCCCCCCCCCTGTTACTGTGAATATTTTTGAGATTTTCCCCCAACTAATTACTTTCTGCGAGAGCAACCCTACAACTTCACTTTCCGGCCAAGTTGATCAAAACTAATTTTCAGGCTTCGCCAAAAACTTATTTTTCCCGACCATTGAGTCTCCCACTCCCCCGACCACCCTTTTAAGGGATTTTCCAGCCGCTGCAATCTCGGCGAGCCCGTTAAGTGCCTCGACCATGGCAATCGGCTGTAAAAGTCAGGGACATTCCAGAACCTGGATATTCGGACACGTTACGTTACGACATTTGGCGTAACAGTTGCGTGGAGCATTACGGGCGCGAATTCCGGTCGCTACGTAAACATAAACGGCTGCTAATTGAAATATTAACACCTAAACGGACGATGACGACGTTGGTGTCACCACAGCACACACAACCTAGCGTCGCGCCAATCACCACCGGGTGTGCGTGTGTGCGGGGCGTGTGTGTGTGCGGAGTGTGTGCAATTAAACAAAATGCGCATAACAATTGGCTAACCACGATATGCGACCTCAAAAACATAAACAACCGCAAATGTTGCGTCATGAACACGCAAATGGCCAAAAAGAGCACAAAGTGCCAGGGGAACTGGTAGGGAGGGAGGGTGAGTGAGAAATTTATGTGGAAATATGGGGAAAGGTGCAACTGCCATTAAAGTATATTTGTAATATCCCCAACGATCCGAAGGGGAGGGCGGGGGCAGAGGTGGAACACTTCACTCGCTGCAAATACATTTTATCCCTTTTTGTGGCTGGCACATTTAATTCGATAAAATGCGAATTCTATTTTCAATATTCCCACAAACGTTAGGCAGAGTCCAAATTAAACATTAGTTGTGTAGCTTTTGTCATTATCTTCAAATATATTTCACATTGATTTTGGTGGTTAAAAAAATCGGTTGAATGAAACTATACCAAATTATATTTTAGATAGTGATGAAAAGCAAAAGGATATTTATTTAAGGACTACTAGTTTAAGGGTAAATTATATATGTTATGATATGCTATATCGTCCAACATACTGCGCCCATTATCATAACGAACAAATCGTTAAGTTAAATAAATATTATTATTATTATTTATTATAAATTTCCCAGCACTACAAGTTTAATAGAGTAACATTTTATATATAGAAAAAAATCCCATTTAAAATCAAAATATCTTTTCTCAAACCATACAATAAAACAATAAAATAAAAAGCTAATTAAAAGCACACAGACCTTGAGCCAGACAACTTTTTTGTTTGAAAAAATCAAAGAGGTCTCAAAAACTACAACCCTAAAATATGGATATTATCGATAATATCGAACATATATCTGAAAATTGTATTTAATAATTGTATTTTTTACATCCTATACTTAAAGCATATTTTTCCAACAATAGTTTAAACTAAGCTTAGGCTTTTCTTTGACATCCGATCCGATATATCAAAATAAATATCAATTTATTACAAGATCAAAACAAACATGGTGTCTATAAATAATTAGGCCGATCTTAAGACCTCAAATTTGCTAAACGCATTAACTAGAAAATCACAAGGTCGCTAATCCAATTTACATTTATTACAATGTTAAAATATAAATTTAAATATCGGTCTTCGCATTAAATATCGGTTCAATATCGACATATCCATATTTTCTGTCACCTCTTTGCCAGCTATTTATAGTATACATTTCTTTATCTAATTCTTTGTTCTATATATTCTATATATTAATTTTATTAAATTTTTCTGAAGTCTACATTCAATTTCATTATATTTTTCCGAAGTTTTAATTATTTTTTCATCTTGCGCCATACATTTATTATTATTTTATTTTCAGGCAGTTTAATTTTTATCTAAGCAAATATACATGTTTTTTTGGTAAACCCCAAATTTTACTAAACCCAAAGAAAACCCTTATTTACTTCAAGGTTCCGCCTGCCCTTTTGCTATTTTCCCCCCTGAGGAGTAAGGCCATCCCATAGAGCCGAAATGCCACTCAAAAAGGCATCCTAATGCAGTATTTTTTTAAGAGGCTCAGCCGTGGGGACAATAGAGCAAAGATTCAGGGTTGTCTAAGCCCCGGCCGATTCAGAGTCTGTCGGTGAATGCAACTTGATTGGCGACTGCGACTGAAATCAGACAAAAGTCGCGGCGGCAGGAAGGAAGCAACCAGCCACCGCCATCGTTCTCCATGTGCGTTCGCGAAATTTTTATGAAAATTCTTTTTATTAATTTCGTTTGGATTGCGCTTGGCTAGGAAAACACGGGAAAAAATCGCAAATAAATTGCCAGCTTGATTTTATTGTCGGCGTCGGCGTTGGCGTCGGCCTGATGATGTTGATGGCAACGCCGTTCAGGGAAATTGTTGGCAAATATTTGTGCAATTTTCTTGTTTTTTTTTTTCTCGTTTTTTGTGTTGTGTTTTCCGCTGCCCCAAAATTGTGTGTGTATGGGGAAAACGAGACGGTTTTGTTTGTACTCAAAAATTGGCCATTTGATTGATGAAAATTTGATGGAATATATTTGCCATAAATATTCGCATAAAGAACACCATTGCCAGAGAGCTGATTACAATTGCCGCTTGCGTACTAATTTGCTTCAATTAAACCTATTTTATTGTTATTATTATCATCAGCGGCATACTATGTTAGCTGCTGCTGCTGCTGGTGTTGCCTTTCAAAGTCACCGACAAAAGCCTCTCATTTGGATTTAATAATTTTGAAATTAGCCATGAAGTGCCTGTATTTATGGGGGCTTAATTCGATCTAATCGTCAATGGGCTATGCGGCAGAGTTTTGAGTTGCCAATGACAAAATTATAGCAACTAAAAATCTGTTAGTTGAAAACTGATAGTTTGAAACTGATATGCTTTTCTTGTTCACTTTAATATGTTATTAAAAAAAATATTTATTAAAATAAACTGAGAACTGAAAGACACTTGTTATGATCCTTTCTATTAATTTATAGCAACACGGTTTTCAATTAGAAATATGAAACTAATTTAGTTGCTGGTTTTTAATTAAAAATTGAGAGCTACATATATTTATTATCACTTTATCATATTTGGAATAACTTAATGTTGCTTCTAACTCTTAGATTATTTTACTTACTTTTACTAAGTCATGGCTTTATAAGACTTCACACGGAAATCCCTAAGGATTTTTATTAATTTATAGCAACACAGCTTTCAATTAGAAATACGGAACTATTTCAGTTGCTGTTTTGAATTAAAAATTGAGAGCTTTATTTGTTATCATTTCACCACATTGGAAATAGCTTAATATTGTTTCTAACTATAAGATTATTTTACTTACTAAGTATGTTTCATGGCTTTATAAGACTTCACACGGAAAGCCCTAAGGAAGTTGTAAAATATTAAAAGAAAAATGTTTACTTTACTTTTTATTTATTTTTAAAGCATTTTTTATCACCACTTCTCTTAACTTCAAAGCTAAACTCCTTCTGGAATAAGCTATACTTTTACACATTATTTTATTTTTATAAATTTGGCCGTTTTGAGGAAAAGATATCCTAGCACATGTGGAAAATCCTTCCTTAATCTTAGCTAAGCACTAAAAATATGTATGCATACCATTTAATATTTTAAGCACTCTAGGAAATTAAATGCATTTTTTTTTGGGCAAAACTTAAACCAAAAAAAAATTAAATAAAAATATTTTCCCACAAAGAAATTCAGCAAAAGCGGAAATCTTTGACTATCGCTGGGGATTCCCATGGCTTTTGGAATCTAGAAAGTGCGGGAGAAAATTGCTGACAATTGTTCTGTGTTTTAGCCGTGTGTTTGAATGCAACTTCCGTTTCCGGCACTCGAAGTTGGCATTTAAAATGCAATCGAGAAACGATTAGTCAAACAAACGATACGCTTTGTCTTCGATTTTGTTACCGTTTCGAGAGCGTTTTTTTGTATTTTTTTTTTTTTTGATTTGTTGAATGGAATATCAGGGTATCTGGACGCAAAAAAATGGGCGGGAAAATGGCTAATGAAAATTACCAGGCAACGGCGAAAGGCATGTGAGTTTGTTTTGCCTGTTTGATTATAACGAGCACCAAATTACGTTGATTTGGGGCCTCTGCGGTTGCAATTTGCTTGACACAAGTTCCCCCCCAGATATCCTGTCCCCCGCATCCTGAGGGTGTGAGTGTGTGTGTGTGTGTGGCCTCTCATTAGTTGCTTGAGGAATTTCATTGGCTTTACCTTTTAATTTGATTAATTCGGCCGCCCAACCTGCTGTGTTCTTTTGGCTTTTCTTCGGATTAATGGCGGCACGCAACAAAAACAACAAAAATCGTTAATAAATTTTCTAATTCAGTATTTTTTTTTCTATTTCTCGATTTTTTTTTTTCTTTTTTTGTAAACTTCTGGCGGAACACTCGAGCACTCGTGGTCTTGGGTTAGTAGTTAGTTCTTGAGATGCACTCCTTGGTTATATCTATTCTTTTATTCACACTACGCGACGGCTTCGAATCCTGGCCAGAAGTAGCCGGAGGTGTAGCCAGAAACAGGACCAGGACCTGGACCAGGACCAGAACGACTACCGCACGTGTTGACGCTTCAAACAAAACTGTTGCGCGGCTGAAGACGCCACAACAAACTCGAGTCCTGCCAGCAGTCCTGGCAGCCCTCGGATGTGGAACCGAGGGCCACACGAGCCGAAGGACTGCTCGGCTTTGGGTCGGGTCCTTCAGCACTGCCGTTGGCTGTGGAGCAGTTCCTGTTTACAAAACTGGCCATCGGCGCCTGCGTCCCTTGGCCGAGTTCGCAGCCGAAGGCATTCGGCCCAGCCGACAGGACGGGAGCCGAGGTTACACGACGCTTCGGCCGAGTGTATAGGACACGAGGAAGCACGGCGCCACCTCATGGTGAGTTTCCCCCACAGCCGGCTTCATGCCGTTTGTTTACGTTCTGTGTTTACATTCCAGCCTGGAAGCGGGGAAGACCAAGCCGCCACTGGAAACACGTGGCCGCCACGGGGCGGGCATCCTTGACTTGCCGCGCGGGGCTGCTGCTCCTTGGCCCTGCTGCTGCGAGTTCGTTGAATCCTCGCGCCGGAATGCCGGCAAGGGCCATTGAGGAGTTGATTTTATTGACTACGAGGGGAGGGGAGTTTGAAAACAAAAGATCAAATTTTAAGGTAAATCGATGGCAGTTATAGGATTTTCCTTAGCTCAAGTGTAAGCTTTAACAAGCACTGCATTTTAAGCTGCAGGTTTTTGAGGGGTTAAGGTAGATTTTGTAAGGATTTGTAGAAATTATAAAATGATATTGGAGCTATAGGGATTTTCTTACTATATTTGAATTAGTGTAAAATATGATTACTCTTTTTTAATTAAAATATAAAATTATTATGTCAATAGAAATGTTATTAGATTCAAGAAATGCAGAGGGACTAGGTAGGTATGTATGTATATCGATAGAAGGATATCCATAAGATATACCCACACAATCATAGCGCCTAATATCATCTCGAAAATATCGGTAATTTGCATATATCCATATTAGAAATATCGAAAAGTATCGAGTTTCATTTCAAATTATCAATATTATCGATAATATAAAGCACATATCAGAAATTCTTATTCAATTTCTTAAGTTAATTAATAATAATAATTATACTTTTATTAGTTTATTATATTTTTTGCCAACAATAATAATTTAAACTAAGCTAAGGCTCTGCTTTGACACAGTTCGGTATATAAACCAAATTATATCGATTTATAGTGCAATTTATTAATATAATTAATAATAATAATTATACTTTCACAGATTAAATACCCTTTAGTTTTTTATTATTTTTTTATATTTTTTGCCATCAATTATAGTTTAAGCTACGCTGAGACTCTTCTTTGACACAGTTCGATATACAAACCAAAATATATCGATTTATCGTGCATATATCGCAAAGCTAAAATATCGAATATTGATACAATCTCAATAAATACAATTTCTGTCATTTTTAGATCTTTAAAATATATTAACTGCCTTGAAAATGCATTTTATACTTCAATCAAATTTTGTTTATCTAAATTCCTAATTCCTTATTATTTAAACTAAGACTAGTAAGAAATATTAAATAATATAAAATATTTCTAAATATCCTAAAAGTTCTAATTCAATTTAAAATTGTTGAAAATAGTTCCTGCTGCCTTTTTCCAAGTATCCAAGCCAATGCAGACCGGACGACGTTTGCTTCATTTTTCAGACGAGCATCCTCCTCTCCCTAAGTCTCGAGTCCTGGAGTCCTGGACTCCTCCATCCTGGCTGCCATCCTGCCTGCATTTTGTGCGCATTTTTCCATCTGATTTGACATTTGTGCTAGGTAAACACAAGAATGCCAGCAACTTTTAATAAGACCAAGGAAATGGACTGGCCAAACAAATGGCTGGGGATGGCTGGGGATGGCTCGGGGGGTGAAAAAGTGGCGTAGAGTGTCGAGTGCTGAGATTCTTCTGGCCACAACGAGTGCCAGGGAGTGATGGTTCTTGTTGGCTCTTTTGAGCAATTTAGTTTTTGCTGCCATTTGCCACAAATGAAATTCGCTTTTTTGGGCCGCCACGGCGTATGCGTCATGTGTTTGCACTGCACTCGGTGTCAGTGTGGTGGCAGTGTGGAGGCGAGTTCTGAAGAACTACCCCCACCACCCCCACACACACTTTGGCTACAAAGTGAGCCAGAATCAGCATCAACACACTCGCTCTCTTTCCCGTCTAACTAGCTGCCGTCGATGTTTGTTTGCTCAATTTTAATTAAATTTTTAGCATTGCTCGTGTTTTGTTTGGCACGAAAATTTAAGCAAATTAATTGGCGCCCCATAATAGAGAAATCAAGTGAAATGTTTGCCAGTCGGTAAGTAATTTTAATTAATTTCCTGCGCCCCTTTCCCCCCCCGCCCCCACAAAGCCGCCATCCAAGCGAAGCTAAAATTGCAATTGCAATCAATGCGAAATCAAGTCAAAAGCCCAATCAACTTGTTCAATAGTTTTGAGGGGGTAAGGGCGGGAGGAGGGGGAGGAGGGGGAGTGAGTGTGTGAGTGTGTGTGTGTGTGTCTGTGGGTGGCACAACCACCACCACCACCACCTGCAGGTGTCAAGCCCTTGAGCAGGTGTGGATTACGCAAGTCGAATGGGGTTTATCCTGGACAAACGAGGAGAAGAGTCTGGGAAAATTCAGAGTTCTTGTTTTCTCGTTTTTCTGTTTCACATTTTTATTGTAGAAAATCAGGGAGGAAATATATTTGTATTTTAAAGAAAACAAAGCTTTAAATCTATAATATAATTCACTGTAAATATTACAGAAAACAAAGAAGTTAATGCCTCATTTGATCCCTAACCCAGCACACGTGAGACAGGAAACGGCCTTCAGCCCCACATGTCCAAAAGTTCTTTATTACCTTCGTAGCTGGATTATTAAAATTTCATCGAATTACGTGCGAATAATACGAAATTGGCCTTAGCACTCTATACGTCGCCGTTGCTGATGCTGATGGTTGGCTCCTCCTCCCACTACTCCTCTACTCCGCCTCCTCGCTCGCTGTACACAATTAAGTTTATCAGCCAGCCACGGAAAAACTAAGACAAAAGCGAGAAAAACAGCAGAGAACTTATCAATTTTTTATTGCATTCGGACATTTATCTGGCTCAAGGTTGTGCTGTCCCCGCCACACACACACACACTCGCATCCCTGTTGCAGTCTGAAACAACCAGAAATGGCAGCGGCATAGGGATAAGGTCATAAGGATATTCTAGCATATTTCTGCAGCTACCACAATGATGATGATGATGATGATGATCATGATGATGATGATGATGAGTGTGCCGTGCCGCCCCACAATAAAGCAAAACTTTTTTGATTACTTTATGCTAACGGCAGCTGCGTCGCGTCCACATTTAGTTTTTGGCTTTGGCCGCAAAGTAATTGCAGGACCAACACTGACAAAAAAAAAAAAAACAAAAAAAAAGAAATCAGGCGGAAAAGGGAAGGGGGAGGAGTAGAGGAGGTGATGAGGTGCTGTGGCCACCGACAGATGTCTGTAACACGACGGTCTGCTGGGAAGCGACTTTGGCAACACCCAGTTGCAGCCACATATTGACAGAGTTATGAAACTGACCACCAGCGTTAAAAAAAATGCCAGTTAGTTGTGGTGGGAAAGCGAATAGACAGCACAAGTGCCGCGTAATTAATGATATATTTATTTAATTAAATTATTTCCTTATCTCCCAAATAAATTTAAGAAAAGATATGCCTCAAATATTGATTTTTATTTTGTAAATCAATTTTAAGACTTATAATTGATTTAAACAAAAAAAAAAAATAAAAAATAACTCTTAATTCTTGATTGTTATAATAAAACTTATAATAATTACGGTCCCTGGTAAATTAGTATGAATGATGGGAAAAATATGTTTAAATGGAGTTTAAGGTCTTGGAATAATTTAAGTATGCCATAATACCAATTTCTCCATCTAATATATATATATGAAATATTTATTATAATTATCAAAAACTATCGCATTTAATGTTAAAAAAATATCAATAAAATATTTGTCACTGATTATATTGAAAAACGTCTTTAATAACACATTTTTGTTAAAGTCTTTATATTTCTTGTTTACCATGATAAAGTAATCTTAGTTAAGGATATTTTTACTCAGATTACACAATCCGGTTAAATATAGATATGTTATCGATATAACTGTCAGACCTTAACATCAAAGTATTGAATATAACTAGTTATGAATGGTGAAAAGGGGAGTTAAGATCTTAACCCTTTGCAGCACGGTGGGAAGACGTATATCCCACCTAGGAAACTATAATTTTTTTCAGTTTTCAAGTTCTTGTAACTCGACTTGTATAATTTTGTATTCAAGTTTACTATATTAACATGTTGAGCATTCGATATTTTTACTTTTTAATCGAAAGTTGTTAATGAGTTTGATA
>JAEIIU010047688.1:0-13973 GCA_018874675.1 Drosophila baimaii
TAACAAATTATCTGCAAGGGTATATAAACTTCGGCTCCGCCCGAAGTTAGCTTTTCTTACTTGTTGTTGTATATATTTATCCATATTTCGTTTATTTTTCAGCATTTTTATACCTACAATATTCTTCTGCTTCTCCCCTTCGATTCTGGTTCTACATTTAATTTTGGGTTTTCTGTTTGCTCTGGCTTTTGTTTTGTTTTGTTTGTCTTTTGCACAGCTTTTGCTTTTGCTTTTGCACAATTTGCTTTTCATTAGGAGCGACGACAACGACGACGACTAGCTGTGTCTCTCTCACTTTCGCGGGCTCTCTCCTCGCTCTCTCACCGCGATGCAACGGCATAAATTACTAGGGTTTTGTTTTCTTTTTTTGTTTTTGTTTCTTGTACATTACTAAAATATATATATTCTGCTTCGGCTATTGCGCTGTTGTGGCTGCTACACGGGTCACTCCATCGCCTTCTCCTCCTTTTCCTTTTCCTAATCTAGTCTACAAGGTAAATTCCTCTGGCTTTCCCCGCTCTCTCTCTCTCTCTCTCTCTCTCTCACTAACTCTCTCCTACTTTCTCTCTCAAAAATAGACGGAACTCATCGTTACACCGCACACAATTATAATTTGACTAAAAGCGACAAACGCAATAAGAAAAACAAAAATATTTAAAAACAAAATTGATCCAAAAAGAGATTGCCACTTGCTCCTCCTCTAATCCCTTAAAGCCTTGGACTTGCCCAGTCGCTTGAGGGCCGCCGTTGAAATTCCTGGCGGCGTGGTCGCCGCCAATGGCTTCTTGTGCAACCGCTTGTGATAGCTCTGGGCCAGCGAGTTGACAATGGACACCACAAAATAGCAGACCATACCAATAACGAATGTCTCAAAGATTTTGGACAGCAGGTTCCCGGAATCGCCAGCTCCGCCGGCACCGCCAGCCGCTCCACGTTGCTGCCTGTGCAAGCGTTGCTTCTGATTCTTAAGGAACGCCTTGAATGGCTCCTGCAGCTTGTGGCCAAGCACGGGCAGCGTGGCCAGCAGATCCACCGCCCGCTCGATAAGCGTCTCGTTAAAGGCAATGATTACGAAAATCTTCTGGATGTGCATCTTGATCACGGCCTTGCCAATAAGCGTGGCCCCGAAGAATGTCCAGAATGGCACCAGAAAGTGGCCGCACGTAATGCCGGCCAGATCGAATAGGGGATTGGGAATCTGCAAAGGGAAGGAGAGACCTTAGTTTTTAGCTGAGGAAGTCAAGAGTCAAGTTCCTGGTGAAGTTCGTACACATCACACGGGAAAGCGGATATAATACGAATCCCACTGGATAACCCCACTCACGCTTGCACAGGCCAGGATGCCAAAGAATCCGACGCGCTCCACCACACGCTCCATAAACAGCTTGCCCTTGTCCATCAGACTGAGGTTCTTTTGATGACGCTTCGCATTTAGAGCCTCAAATTCGGCCAGCTCCTCGGCATCGTCCGGATCGTAGCCCGAGAGTCGTGCCGCCTTGGCCATAAAGTAGGGCGGCAGCTCACCCAGCGCCGTGCCAGCACCCCATAGGAAAGCCTCCAGTCGCACCTTGGACATGATGGACCAAATATTTGGCACCTGCTTGTCGTACGGCTCCTCCGGGCAGATGATGCTGTGTGTGGAGGGAAAGAAACAGCGGAGTCATGAGAGAACACACACATATTTTTTCGCCACCCAATGTACTCACTCATCTGGATACGGTGGCTGAGGGAATCGAAGCGAATTGCACTCGTAAGCGGCCAGCGTTACGCTGGCTATATGCGGCCCCAGATAGAGCAGGAACGTGTGCAGGCCCGTGCCCAGACCCACAGACGAGAGCACGCCCAGGCCAAGCCAGTAGACAAAGAACCAGGTATTCCGACGCACAAGCTCGATGAATAGCTGATGAGGACCGTCTATTTTGTAAATTATGCTAAATACAATGCCTAATACTATCAGGGCGGCCAGCAGGAGGCGCTGCTGCAGCAGTCTGCAAGGACAAAGGTAGGTTGGTTAATGCATAGACTACTACTTAGGGCTGCGATCTCACCTGGCGCTCCATGTGCGCAGCAGCGCGGCCAACTCGAGGCCACAGTACTTGGTGGTCTGCAGCGGACGCCGCCAGAGTACCAGCTGGCCACGCTCGATGCGCTCCCTTTCGCGCTGCTTGTCTTTTTGGTTCTTCTCCTTGCGGCTAAGCGGTGTCGTCGTCGTTGTCGCCGTTGTCGCCGCCGCCGCCGCCTTGCCGGCGGAATACGGTGCAGATGCGGCGCCCGCGGCCTGCATTATGCTATTCCTATTGAGGCTGAGGTTGCTGCTGCTGCTGCGGGGGGGTTTGAATGACTGGCTGTGGCTGTTGTTGGTCTGTTGTTGTTGGGAATGGCTATTGGCCCTCACACTGCCATTGGTAGCTGTATGCCGCTTGTGGCTCTTGGTGTTGGAGTGGGAGTTTGAGGGGCTGCTGCCGCTGCTGCTCGCATTTTTGTTGCTCCCGCTGCCGCTGTTGCCGCTACTGCTGCCGCTGCTGCTGCTGCTGCTGCTCTCCTTCTTCGAGTGCTGTGACATTTAAGCGGTGGTGGTGTTGGTGGTGTGTTGGTGGCTGTTGCGAGCGGCTTGGCTAGAGGGCTGTTGTGTGGCGGCTGTGTGACGGGAAAATAAAAAACGCAATGGATAACCAATTGGATGCAACAATTTTTTTGGAATTTTGAACAGCAAGCGGTACAAAATATATAGATATAGCAAGTAAGCCCTTGCCGGAGCGGGGGATCACTGATGATAAACTGATAAGCTAAAGAACTGACGACGGTGCAAACTATGTATAAATATATATAGGTATATATGTATATGTATATAGAGCTCTCGAATTATGTTAGTTATGAGTATTGCTACGCGCCTGGTTTGTTTTTGGTTTTTGGTTTTTAGTTTTTTTTTTTTTGTGGATTGTCGTCACTTTGTTTGGATTTCGACCTAACAACGAACGGAGGAACAGAGGCGGACTATAGTTAGGTACTGGTAACTACTAGTACTTGGAATGATAATTCCCATGTCTGGTCAGCTCTTATCGCAAAAGTGCGTACTTTTCTTTTTTATCAAAGTCCCAGGTTCGGGCTGTCGTATGGCAATCTTATAGCGTTGTGACTTCTTAACCCTCTAATCTTTATGTAAATTTCTGCGTTTTGTGTGGTGTTCTTAACCCTATTTATTTATATAATTTATGGACATTTAATTTGTTAACAAAAAAGATGTAGAAATGTATCTTTAAGCGTGGTTAGTATAGTTTTGCAACTGGAACACGTTGGGAATTGCAGAGCAACACCAGCGAAAAGTGTGCCTATGAATGATTTTTCTTAATTATATTAAAAGAGCGGAAATACTAATTCTCTAGAATTTTTTCATTAAAGAAATAAAAAAAACGAGCATTTAGACTTTTAATACATAATTTAAAACCATTACAATTTAGGGGTAGCTCAGGGTTTGCAGTTGGAACCCGTTGGGAATTATAGTGCAACACCAAGGAAAATTCTGCCTAGAAATTGATGTTATTTTGATTAATTAATGGTTCATAAAATTTCCTAATAATATTCAATAACTTTAGTCCAAATTTTCTTGAATTGATTAATTTAAGTAAAAGAGATAAACGAGAATTTAAAGTTTTTGTAGCTTTAATATAAAAACAATTACAATTTAGGGGTATGCCTAGTTTTGGAGCTAGAAACCGTTGGGAATTCTAGTGGAACACCACAGTGTGCCAAGGAATGGATCTTATTTTGATTAATTAATGACTAATAATTTTTCTTAATAAAATTAAATAACATTAGTCCGAAATTTCTTCAATTGTTTAATTTAAGGAAAACAAGATAAACAATAATTTAGAGTTTTTTATCATTTTTATGTAAAACAATTACAATTTAGGGGTATCTATAGTTTTGCAGTTAGAACCCGTTGGGAATTCCAGGACAATACCAACGAAAAGTATGCCTATGAATTACCTTTTGTAAATATATAAAACAAAAATCATAATCCTAATTTTCTAAAATTATTTAATTTAAGAAAATAAGAAAAAACGAGAATTTAGAGTTTTAATAATTTGAATATAAAACAATTACAATTTAGGTTTGCAGCTGAAACCCGTTGGGAATTCTAGCGCAACACCAAGGAAAATTGTTCCAAGGAATGGATATTATTTTGATTAATAATTTTTCCTAATAATATTAGGTTTAGTCCAAATTTTCTTGAGTTGTTTAATTTAAGAAAAAAAGATAAACCAAAATGTAGAGCTTTAATAAATGGAATATAAAACAATACAAATTTTAGGGGTATCTATAGTTTTGCAGCTAGAACCCGTTGGGAATTCTAGTGCAAATTGTGCCAAAGAATGGATCTTATTTTGATTCATTAATGATTAATAATTTGTCTAATAATATTAAACAACTTTAGTCTATATGTTCTTGAATTGTTTAATTAAGGAAAGAGAGATAAACGAGAACTTAGAGTTTTTATAATTTTTATATGAAAACAATTACAATTTAGGGGTATCTATAGTTTTGCAGCTAGAACCCTTTGAGAATTCTAACTGTTCTAAATGGATTGTAATTTGTTTTAATAACTATATATACATTACATATGTATAAATGACGATTTTGTGGTATAAAAAAACTGAAATGCTGATATTCTTGAATGGTAGAATTAAAAAAAAACTATATTGTAGTTGTTTTAATAAATTAATACTTGTATCTATGCGGGCATTCTGATAGTTTTCTAAATTGAATTTGATTTGCTTGGGAAACTATATGTAAATCTCTTTAATCTTTTTTAGTTTTTTGTTGCCAGCGTGTTGTGCGTGTGTGTGTTTCTGTCTGTGTGCAAAGCCCGCGGAAAAGCACAACAAAAACAAAAAAAAAAAAGAAGAACAAGAACGGGGCGACAGCAGCAGCGGTAGCACCGAGATTATCATGCGATACTCGAGCACCAATAAAACGAATCCACATGTTCGCCAAACGAAACGAGCCAGAAACAGAATGGGGGAAAACAGAGATGGCAAGAGAGAGAGCGGAAGGGAGAGTGCGGGTAACACAGAGGGGGTGGCGCGAGTGGAGAGAGAGAATGGAGACAAGGAAGACAACAAAAACAAGCTGAGTGGACACAATAACACGGGCTGTTTTGCTGTTTTCTCTGGCCATTTCTTTAATTTGTATTTTTTTTTTTTTTTTTTTTTTTGTTGCCTTTACACCGCCAAGTGTCTAATCAGCCATAATTCAATAACCACGCTTTTCCCGGTACGTGCAGTAACTACGGGTTACTACGAATATGTGGCAGCTGTTTTTTTTTTTACGTTTTTTTCTCCAATAGAAGTTTGTGGGTTCAAAAAACCCGGCGCAGTGGCAGTGGGAGGAGAGGGTGTTGCGATTGCCAAACCATCCCCCTAGGAGCACCCACTACAACAACAACAACAAAAACAGTATGAAAATCAATTGCACTTTGCCAGACGACAAAAGAAATCTATTATTTTGATAACTAACTACAAATGTTTTCTTCTTTTTTTCCATTACTAATTTACACCGTCACGAGGCACAACACAGCAACAACAGGAACAACAACAACAACAACAACAACAACGAGAACAATAACAATAACAGTGCTCAGCAGTGGTGGCGAGGTTTTTTCTCTGCCTCCCCCCGCCCCCCACCACAGTAGCCTGTTTTTTTTTCGATTTCGATTTTGCACCTTCTCTCCTTGTTTTGTAACTGGGGTATCCGCTTTTATCCGGCTGGCGAGGTGGCCTAGCGGCGGCGCATTTACCTGTTCCGTGTGTGTTTGCCGTGTCCGTGTGTGGGCCCTGTTTCTGGTGCGGGCGTGTTGCACTTTTGGCATACGATGTGTTTCATGAAAACAGCGATTTGTTAATAATAAATTTTAAAGCAGGCAGCTAGAGGAGAGCTGCAAAAACAAAAATCGACATTCGAATAAATCGATTCGAATTTTAGGTTATCGAGGTGTCTAGCAGTCTGGTCACCTTAAACAATTTATTAGCATTTTTCCTTTCTTAGAACCATTCAGCTTTGCGCTTGCACTGGAGCTTTAAAGCTGCAGAATTGTGTGTTAACAGTGCTGCCCATCGTGGCGCCCAATTCAAAACGGATGTACTCTCTGCAGTGATAAGTCCTGCTTGCGTTTGCGATAAGATTATTTTTGCTAAAACAAAGCAGATGAATCACTCTTGCCTTGATAACTAAAATAAATATAATGGAACGAGAAGTTGGACACGTATTTTTTTTTAGTAGATTATAATTATTTAGAGAGTTTTGTGCTAATTTGTAGTGAAATAATACCTCAAACACATTGTTTTCATAACAAATTTGTTGTTAATAGCAAAAATTTCACTATAAATCAATTATTTAACAATAATTTACTAGAGTGAAGAGATCATAGTTAGGATTTTCCTTAAAACACAATATTATTTCAATTGTTTTTCTTATTGTTTATTTAACAAAAGAAATAATAATCAAATAGTCATCTTATTTGTTCGTGCCTGCTTTCCTTTATCAGGCGCATTGCAAAAACGTCTTTGTTAACAAAAAACATCTACTATATATATACCGATCCAAGTCAACCCCATCAAGTAAAGCCTTTTTTTTTTGTATTTTTGTAGTTTTTGTTTATTTAATAATAGATTAATTACCATACACTTAACCGAGAGAGTCCTATTCGTAACCATACACACTAAATATGCACAAAATTTTGTTGTATTGTAAAAAAAAACGTGGATAGGGCGGGGTGGCGGCGAAGTAAACGAAACAAGCAAACAAAAGTAAAGTACAAGTTTAAAGTACAGCAGCATTCAAAATTAGAAGGGGGACAGGATCCTCCTGTCCTGTTTCTGGGGTTAATAATGGTGGGGACAAAAGCAGAGTTTAATTGGAAAAAAAATACTAATGCGTATAGAAAAATGTATATATAAAATAATGTTTCACATAACAATTGTTTTTGTCGTTTTTCTTCAGTGTGTTTTGTGGATTTTTTTTGTTGTTGCCTGGTTCAGATCATTTTCTCAAATTCTTTTCCTGCAATTTTTTTTATCAATTCGTTTAGCTAACTCGCGTCCGTATTTTAAGCTGCATGCTAAACATAAAATATATTTGTATTTATATATATAGATTTCTGTATAGGGGGTTGTTTTGCCGCAGCGGTGCAGTGCGTAGCGCTGCCGCCGAGTTAGTTGACCCTGGCCATGCCGTAGACATTCTCATCGGAGTAGGCGATGTACAGGAAATAGTCCTCCTCGTGGTGTTCCTTTAACATAACATCGAAAAAGGTGTTAAAAACATAGATCAAAGAGGGAGAGAGTTGGTTAATTACCTGGTACAGGGAACCCATGGTAGCCGATGTTGGTGGAATGACATTGTTCACAAAGAAGAAGAGGGCATCCTCGGGACGCAGGTGGATGCGCTTGCGGATGAGGAAGTAAAACTGGCCAACAGTCAGATCCGAGGGCACCAGGTACTTCTTCTTGTCCAGGTCACCGATGCGCGCCTTGGGTGCCTTCTCAACGATCACCTGGCAACGAAAGAGATGGAAAAAACAGGAGGTTAGTTCTGGATTGCTACGTGCCAATGCCTTGCATTTCTGAGTGTGCTCGACTACGTGCTACCCGGGGACTCGATCATTCCGTGTCTAAGCAGTGTATATAAAGCAATTATTTCGAGTGTTTTATGCTTAGATATTAAATAACTCAGATTTGTTCCTTCTTAAGTCATTTCTCTATGTTTAAATTAATAAATAATAGTCATAACAACATGATTATTTACCTACTAATATAAGCATACACATAAGTAAAGTTAAATAAAGAAAATATATATAATATAAAATATTATTACGCTGTTCGTGACTTGTTTTAACCCTTGGGGGCCTAACATGAATCATTTGGTAGTTGAAAGTAGCAATTTCGTGCTACCATTTGGCAGTTTCATCATCAGTTTCGAAGCCTAATAAGTAATTTCGCAATTTTTAGCAATACTGAGAAATGTCAAATTCCTTATTTGAAATGCAAATTGAATCTAGATTTTAGTTAGTTAGCTGCTTCAAGTATATTGGGGCAAAAGCGTACTTGAATTACCAATCTAGTAACTGAAATGTGTAATTAAGTAATTAAGAATGAGCAATGAAAAAGAGTTTCGCAATAAAAATTCGTACAAGTTTGTACAAGTTTGAGAGAGTACAGTTTACGCGCTCAACACAGTTTCTCTTTAGAATTTATTATATGTATCTTATATCTTAATAGCGGGTTAATATTTAGATTTCTGAGTAAATTGATCTAAACCATAGGATATTATTATAGTTAGTTTAAGTCACAATACATATTCCTTACTTCTCAACAGAGTTCGCCTTTTAATGGCAAAACTCACTGACCTAGTAAATCCTTTTTGGCCTAAAAACTGGTTTTAAACAGAAAAAATTCTCTTAAAATAATAACAAAATAACGTAGCCTTGGACTACGGTTGACTTTGGAATAATAAAACCAGAACTTTGTTATTTAATGTGATACTTTTACTTTACTTTAATGAAAGTTATTGGTTTATTAATTTTATATGGTTTTTTTCAGAGTATTTTTGGTTGAAAACATCTATTTATCAGTACATCCTTAATACATTGAGTGTATAATATATATATGTCTCTTGGCAACTTTATCATTAAAATTCAGTGATTTTTTTCAGGTATTTTGGTTTAAAAACACTACTAAAATCAATCAATTGTTTAAAACAGTGTAAGATCTTAATTGAATGTATGCTAATGATTAGTTTTTTAGCAATTCAACACTTTTTTGTGGTTCTACATTATCTAGAAGTTCTAAATATAATTAATATATTGAGAAATCATAAGATTTAATTAGATTTTCCCTCAATTTGAGGCCACAAGGGATTATGCTTACATTAAACTACTTGGTTGTGCTCTGTTTAACCCCTGTTTGAGTTAAGCCATGGTTAGTTTAACCCCTTGTCCTAGGCTAATTAACCAACTGGTTTTTGGCCAACTTTTAGAACAGGAAGCATGGGGCGCAAAGCAACAAATAATAATTTTTCGGTCTCGATGAATACGAAATTAGCAAACCATCGCTGCTGCTTATCGCTTTTTTTCCTCCCCCTTCTATTCTGGTTAGCGTCATTGGCCGAAATCAAGGTGTCTGCGTTTTTGGCATTAGAGTCTAATGTAGCATTATTTAAAATACTAAAAGGAATTTAGGATATACATATATATATGTACATATATGATGCGACAACCAGCTGGCCTTCCCTGCGCTCATCAGCTGTTATGTGACTTTGGCACTTTGTACACTTGCCAAAAAACCGAAATCGAAAACAAGCGAAAAAAAAATTATACACAAATAAATCATATATACATATGTATGGTATGTATGTACTTATGTATATGTGTGGAATAGAATCGAAAGACAACAAGAGCGAGTGCACTTCTCTGGCGATTGGGGCACCTTCAGCTTGAGTTTTTTTACAGTTACATTTTGTTTTTAATTGTTTTCTTTTGTTGTTTCCTTTTCTCCTCTGCGAAAGGAGTTGAGTTTGCTGATAAGGCAGTGAAATGGCAATAGTGGTGGAGACCCCCCCTCTCAACGGTCACCCTTGTTTTCCCGTTTTCTGTTTTGCTGTTTTCTGTTTTCTGTTTTTTTGTGTGCAGCACATCTCTATGACTAATTCCTGTCACTGTGTGCGTGCGTGTGTGTATTAGTGGGTGATTTGTTTTTATGCGCAGTACACTCGCTCGTTTTTGCAAGCAAACAAATACCGAAAATGAAATTAAAATCAAAAACAACTGGTTCAGGGTATAGCAAGGGGAGTGCTGGTGGTGGGGAGGGGAGTAGGGAGCAGATGAAATCGGGCAGGCCTGTGGAAAAACAACAACACCATAACAGCTGAGCAAGTGAAACGGCTAGCTAGCTCGCTCGCACTCACTCACACAACGAAGCTGCTTTGTTCTTTTTTTCTTTTCGTGCTAGATGTGTATGTGTGTGTGTGTTTGACGGGGGACAATTCCTTATGCATTTCATTTGAGAGCCATTGTTTTTGCTCACCAAATGTTTTCCCAGCTGAAATGCATTTTATGCAATAGCTGCACTGTCAGCACCTGACATCACGTTGCGAAATTATTAACAATTACCAACATCCCCAATATGCGCAGTATTGATTTTCTTCGGTACAACAAAAAAAAAAGAAAAAAAAACGAACGACGCAAAACAAACGCATACATACACTCGCGCACTCAACACACGCACGATATATGCATACACAATACATATACACACGTCGTCTATATATATATGTATATATATATAAATTCGGGTACTTACGGGTACACGGTCTGGGTATTTGCGACGGATCTTGTCGCCCTCGGCGCGACGCTTCTCAAAGGCATGCTCCTCCTTGTATTGGAACTTCATGATTGTGATGTACAGGTAATTGGCTAAGAAACGCAGCTTTTGGTTTTCACTTTTTCTCCTGTCCTAAGTGTAACTGTAACTGTGCGTGTTCGCTGTGATTGGTTGTGTTTTTTTTTCGCTCTGCGACCAAGCAAGTTCAGTGTGCCCGCCAGGTTTTCCGTTTATAAAGTCAAAATTTGTCAGGAAAAGAGAGGATTTTCTTTTCCACGTGTGCTGGTCACACTGGCTGTGAACAGGAACGTAATTAAATAACATAATTAGCTTTCTTTTTTATTGTGGCTGTATGTATGTCAGGTAGGGCTGCAAAAAGGTATGGACAATGTTATAATTACCGTTATAAAACTAAAAACATACATACAAAAAGCTGACACGACTCTAGCCATAAACGGAATTAAAAGGTTGTGCACTTTGCTTAGCCGGTGGGAAACTTAGCTAAATTCCAATTTAAATATATATTTATGTATATTAAGGAGGGAGGAAAGAAAGAAAGGAATCAATTATATTATGTTTTATGTTTATGTAGTTTAGCATTAGTTTTTTTATTGCCTAATAAATGTAATATCATGTTCCTCTCTCGATCGTTCCACCTTAATCGCTTTTTGGTATATTTTAGGACATTTATCTGAGCCGGATGGTCACACACAGTATTTGTTTATATTCTTGAACTAATTTATATTTTGCGTAATTATAAATAATTGGGAGCCAAATGCTGCGAAACCTAACCCGGGAAACGGCCAGGGAACACTGCCGCACGTGTCTGCTCAAGCTGGATGGAGAGCGGGCGGCGGAAGCGTCCCAATCAGACGCGATTCCAATTAGCCAGGAGCTGCAACAGTTGCTTGACATAAATATCCAAAAAGATGGCAAGCCGGAGAATTCAGCGGAGGCGGAGGAGGAGCAGCAGCAGTGGTGGCCCCAAGAATTGTGTCCGGAATGCCTCGACCTAATCCGGAATTTCGAGAGATTCCGCAACAGAGCAGAGGAATGTCGGCAACGGTTGCTGGAAGTCCTCAAAAAGGAGGAGGAGGACGAGGAGGAGGATCAAGAGCACGAGCCCTATTTCGAGGTGGTTTACGAGGACCTGGACGGCGGCCTGAACCACGATCAGGAGTCGCTGCACAGTCTGGAGCCACCGGAGCCCGATCCCGACCCAGATCCCATTGATGAGCCAGCCGCCAAGCCAAAGGAATGCGCTGGCAAATCCCCGCGAGGCGGTAGGAACAGCCTCAAGTGCCCGGTGTGCCGGCACAGCTTTGCCCACCAGCTCACATTGGCGGCCCACGTCCGGAAGGTGCACGAGGGCAGCAAGCGACCCTTCCAGTGCGATCAGTGCGAGAAGGCCTACAGCTTCATGGGTGGCCTGTACACGCATATCCGGGAGGTGCACACGCCGCTGGAGCGGCGACATCCCTGCGACCAGCCGGGCTGCGAGCGGGTCTACACCAGCCGCATAGCCATGCAGAAGCACAAGCGGCTGAAGCACAGTCCGCGGGAACGGGACAGCGCCGCGCGCAAATTCATCTGCGAGCAGTGCGGCGCCAGCTTCAATCAGTCGGCCAATCTCAAGTACCATCGCCGGACGAAACATCCGACGGAGGACGAGCTGGCCGCCAAGGAGGGCGGCAGCGGGGAGCGCCACTATTGTGACATCTGTCAGAAGGAGTTCCATTCGCGTTACACGCTACGCTATCACACGCTGCAGCAGCATGCCGCCGTCGCTGACAACGTGGAGGGCGGGGCGGCCCAGGAGGTGCTGCCGCACGAGTGCCAGGTGTGCGGTCGCCGGATGGCCAAGAAGTTCATGCTGTTGCAGCACATGCTTATGCATTCGAGCGACAAGCTGCCCTGCGAGCACTGTGGCCGGCGTTTCGCACGTCGCTTCGAACTGGAGGCCCATGTTCGGGCTGTGCATCTCAAGCTCAAGCCCTTCGCCTGCCGCCACTGTCCGGAGAGCTTTGCGTCGCGCAAGACGCTGCGGCACCACGAGTACATTCACACCGGCGAGAAGCCATATGTGTGCAGCACCTGCGGCCAGGCTTTCCGTCAGCAGACGTGCCTCAAAAACCACCGCAAGGTGCACGAGAAGCCGACTCCATGAGCTCCTAGCTTTAGTTTACAATAAATTTGTTAATTTCTTAAAAAACACTAACCGTCATCTTAACTTTAACTTTAATCAACAGAAAATTTGTGAAATCCTTAGTCCTAGGTCGTGTCTGGCGGCTTGGGACTGGGACTCGCATCTGTGCTGCTATGCTTCTCCCGCTCAATGTAGACGGGCAGATCCTCGAGCGGGCGATAGTACATGTGTACCGCCTGCGATCCGGCCATCATGGCCAGCATGGCGCTGCCCAAGAACTTCATGTACTGGCCCCAAGAAACACCGGCGGGCATTGTTGATCAGTGCTGCTGCTGCTCAGTAGTGGCGTTCTGCCTCTCCTGCAAATGCTGTTGCTCCTCCACGTAGTTCTTGGCCTGACGACGCTTAAATGTGCGATCTAAATGACAGGGAAAAAAGAGAGATTAATGGATGAATGGAGATACAATTTTGGTCCGCCCTACTCACAGAAGTTGGTCTCGCCCACAGTCCAGTTGATCATGGAGAACTCCAGGCCGGCGCCTAGCAGGAAAAAGAGCGGAAGGAAGCGGTAAACACCGAAGCGCTGCTTTCCGGGCCAGCTGTCCAGCAGACGACGCACGGAGCCGCTGTAGGGACTCATGGGTTTCTTTAGCCGGCGATTATATAATTTCGTGTCTTTTTCGGCCTTGCTCAGGCAAAGTCAGCAGGGGCCGCGGTAATTAAATGCCTCTGTCACATGTGGCCGTTAGTTCTCTGAAAGTTTACGGGGTAAAATATCAATATTATGGATTTATTTATTAAATTTCTATACAAAATCAAGACAAACTCACGTTTCAGTTTCGAGGTATTCCGCAAAATAACAGCTGTTCGGGTTGGGTATATTTCTGGTATTTTCGCTGGACGGTATATTTTATCGATAATTTTACGAGTGGGTAGTAAGGTATCGATGTTGAAAGAAAATCGGTGTATCGCTAAATAAAAAAAACGGCCATTTCTTGTTTCCCCTTTTTAAGAGTCCATTAATAAACACTGGTTTCGACGGCACTTGCACATATAGTAGATAACAATACTTGGGTATTTAGCTTAGTTTTTCGAATGATGTTTAGGATACGTGGTCGGCATACTTGGCCATTATGGCAAAATTATAAAAATTTTAAATGCAATACTTACTTCTACGGCTGTTGTTATCGTCATGCTCAGAACACGACCTTTTGACACCACCACCAGAGCTTTGATAAATTTAAAAAACAATTAAAAATATTTATTTAAGTTATGACAACCACAGATTTAAATATATTTTTTATATTTCGTTAGATTACACCCTTAAAAAAAACATATTAAAATTTCAAATCGATATCTCAAATACTTTTTGAGTTATAACATTTTAAAAGCGTTTTCACACTGGGCGCTTAAGAGTCGCTGTTGCGAAACGGTTAAGCGAGCTGTTTACA
>JAEIIU010047689.1:0-16589 GCA_018874675.1 Drosophila baimaii
CTATATATCTATATATCTATATATCTATATATCTATATATCTATATATCTATATATCTATATATCTATATTTCTATATTTCTATATTTCTATATATCTATATATCTATATATCTATATATCTATATATCTATATATCTGTATATCTATATATCTATATATCTATATATCTATATCTATATATCTATATATCTATATCTATATATATTCTAAAATATGCCAAGAAGCTTTGAATTCTAATTTAATTTCAGGAGTTCAATTGGTTGCATAATGATAATTACATATCATATATGTAAATATCCTTAAATGGATGTGTAATTAAGATATATATAAATATAAATCTATAATATATATATTCAATATACCTCTCCTAGAAATCCTAAAAGAATTCTAGATATTAAAGCTTAATTGTTCTGTAAACTCCACTCGAATCTCTTTCCATACCTTTTTAAAACCCATGTAACTCTCCCCTATTCGAAACCCCTACTATTGATCTATATACAAATTAATATAAATATAAATATTATACATTTCAGAGAGAGGACGGAGAGGTGTGTCTCTGCTCTGGTCACACATCATTATCAATATTCCCACGATCTGGGGGATCAATTATAGACCGCAGCTAGCTGGTAGAAACAATAACAATGATGACAAATGCTAATTGAATCATTAACTTGACCCTGAAGCCAGCTAATTGGCCAACATAAAACGCCAAATAGCCAAGTGCTGCTGCTGCAACTGGCAAAACGAACGATATAGCCCAAAAGCAGCCGACTTAACCGATTTAGTTAGATAAATATTGAGGCTAAGTAGCAGTACGTGCGTGTGAGTCAGCACTCAAAACAGTTTTTGTTCGTTGCTGGGGGTTTTCACTTTCCTAGCCTTATTTTTTTTTCGCCAAGAGAAATCCAAGCGGATCTGCCTAAAAATGTGTTTGTGATTTTTGGCCCAAACAATGGCGCCAACTGTCCTCCAGTTTTGGGGGTGGTGGTGGTGGTGGCGGCCTCCACTTAGAGAGCGGAGTGGATTCTGCAATCGAAGCACTCACCCACTCACCCACCATTGGTGACATATTTCCAAAGATATAACGGATCCCAAAAACTAGCATACACTTGCCAAAAGGTTCTGGTTTTGGGAACTCTTTGATCTTTAATATTTCTTGTGTATTTTTATTTAAGAGAAGCAAAGTGTAAAGCTTAGATTAAGGCCTAAGTTGGTTATAGTTCTGGAAAGTTTATTATTTTAGCTTCAAAATATATCATAATCATATTTAGGAACTTTCAAGATGCCTAGCATTTATATATATTCCAATTTGCAATTTAAATTGTATTATTTAATAAAAAGAACTATTTTCTATATGAAATAAATTAGATAAAGAATTAAATTAATTAAGTTAATGTCTTAATAATTGTATCCACAACTTCTTAACTATTAAAATTCCTTTTAAAGATACAAATCTGAATCTGAACTATTTAAAGTCCCTTGAAAGAGACAAATCTAGTTGCAGTTTAAGATATGTATCTCAAAAGTACATGAAGCAATAGTCATCCATAGGTTGATGTCAAAATACAGCTGTCGATGCTATAGCCTCTGCTTCGTCTGTTATTATTGTTGTTACTGCCATCGATCTGGTGGTCCCCCCGCCATATATATATATATATATATGAGTGGGGCCACATTGTGTTCGGGCAGGGCATGTGAAAAGTGTTAACTGACTGGGAGCCCACATACGCTGAGGCAACGGCCAACGGCAACGGTAGCGATGACTTGACTTGGCCATGGCTGTACTTTGGCTGGTGGCCTGGGAGTTTTTCTGGTTACCCACTGAGACAATGATTCTTTAATGCCGAGACCTAAAAGCCTATTACAGCCGGCCAGAGTCAGTGAATCTCTGGGGGTAAGTGGTTGTGGTAGGTAACTAGCCTCCAAGGCAAAAGAAGAGGCAACACATGGGGCGTATACTTAATATTATTCATACCACAGAGGGGGAAATAGCTAGAATATCCATTTTTCTTTTATATTTCTCAAGGGATCTATAAACCCAAGAAAGCTCTAGCTTACATAATTATTTAGAGAGGAAAACAACATAAAATCTGTATTTTTCACTGTGTTCTTTTCGAAGGGAAGAGGCTGGCCTGCAGCCAAGTTTTCAACTTAGGGGCGTTGCCATTATTCGTTGTTCTAATTTGCAAAAACCAAATCACGCTCTGCCACTAACAACAACAACAACAACAACAACAACAATCTTGCATCATTCATGCCAGTCGCACGCCCACCAATTATATTTACAAACAGATTTAATTATAATTGAACAACGCGGGAGGCGGACGAGGCTTTGGCTGGAAACTAAAGTGAACTAAATGAAACGAAAAACCGCAAGCCCAGGTTACAGCAAACCGAGCAAGCAAATGAAGCAGCAAATGATGATTACCGCGATGAGAGCGATGGGAGGACAGTACTCCACCGTAAGATCCCAGCCCCAAGGGAGACAATGAATGTGACAGCAAAAAAACAAAACAAAACAAAACGAAACGAAACCATGGCCTTTTCCGTTGAACTTGCACTTTGCATAATTGCATATTACCATCGGCATATCAGCAAAGCCAAGCCAAGCCAAGCCAAGCCAAGACCAAGAATACTTCACACGATTATCCATGTGCATTGTGCGAACCCCCAAAGCCAAATCCCCCCGGTTTAGATGAGACCACTGTGCGGTGGCATACACTGGAGGGGTTCGGGCTGGGGCTCTGACCCTGGCATTAGGTCTACAAGTTAAGGGTACAGATGGGTTCAGCTTGGGACAGGAGATAGTCACACTTGTCCGGTTCCAAGATGCACCCAGGTTTGCAGAAAGAATTCGACTTTTAATCTAGAAAACTCTCTTAAAATTCATTAAGTCAGGGTAAACCTCGTTTTTATAGAAAATTATCACAAAAGATATGTCTAACAGAAAGGAAACATACATATGTCTATACATGTACCATATATCTCTATACTTTACTATACCATATATGTACAAATGTACATATCTATCTCTACTATATTATCTATACTCTTTAAGCTTTAGAATGTATACTTAAACTTTTAAAAAATTAAACTTTTTTCCACTAATAACTCCCAAGAAGTTAGATGAAAAGTTTTCATAGTGGAAGCGACTGTACAAGCAACCTGACAGGTTCAGACTTGTCTTCCAAAAATAAATAATAAGGATTTTAAAATAAAAGTAAATGAAATAGAAGTACGAAAAGCTAACTTCGGGCGAAGCCGAAGTTCATATACCCTTGCAGATAATTTATTAATTATTAAACAAAATTTTGTATACAAAGAGCATAAATTACACGAGACACCCTGTTTCGTATGTATGTTTATATGGTAGCTATCAGATATAGTTGACTGATTTTAATGAAAATGTTAACAAAGTGCTCTTATTGTTTAAATAGAGCATGTTTAATGTAAAAGGTAAGGAAAATGTAAAAAGCATATGTAAAATATGAATTTAGACCGATCTTTTCTATTGCAGCTAGATGATTTAATGGTCAGATTTCAATGAAATTTCTAGGGTATTGATATTATAGAAACACAAATGAAGTTTCATTTAAATATCTTGCAAAATAGTGAAAATATGCAAGGGTATAGGGTATAACAGTAGCTTACATATTAATAATTTTTAATAAAGAAACAACCTATTGTCTAGAACTTACCAAAAGGTGACTTCAACTTCAGTCTGCTTCTGATCCAATGGATGAGTTCCCAAAGGATTCTGCCAGGAGGTTGATGGAAGGTCAGTGCTGCTCTCTCTCTCTCTCTCTCTTTAACTACAAGAAAGAGAAGGTCAAGTGGTTAGGACAAAGATCCTAGGCTTCTACCTAGACTTCCCACCAGGATCCATCGATTGCACCGAATGACTCAGCAGGTATGTATATTGATTTCACTCGATTTCGATGTGTCTAATGATCGGAGAGTTCCAGTTCCCATTCAAAATCTAGACAATGTGTAATTGGAGGAGGCTCAGATGCATGACATATCCATAAATTTCATGTTGCAGCGGGGCATAAATCTTGGGAGACAATGCCAATGTCGCGGAGTGGTAGAACCCCTTCTATAACCGCCTCTGTGGAAGCATAAGTAATCCCCCCCACACCCACATTAAGAAAAAGACAGTTTCGATTTGAATGCTGTAAAAAATATACATATACACGTATATATACAGGACTGTGTCGCCATATATATCGTGCACTCGTGTATATATATATCAGTTTATTTAGTCTTCTTCAAAAGTTCTTTAGCGAGCTGCCCCCGGCGGAGCTTCCCTCGTATGAAATGGCACCTCATCNCATCTTGCCCCTAATCTAACTATATATTCTGTAATTTTTTTTTTATCTCATTTTCTCTTCTTTTCTTTTGTAGTTGTTGTGTTTTTGTCATTCTTTTCGTTTCTTTTTGATTATTTTGTACGTTTTCTTCGGTTTTTTGTTTCTTTTTTTTTCTTTTTTGTTTTTTGTAACTTTTTTTTTTTCTTTCGATTTGTACAAATAATTTTTAGCTGAAAGAAAATTAGGTTTTAGGCTTTATGTTTATAAATATTTTATCGATAACAATTAAGAGGTAAAAGTTAGATGAGATGCGGCCCTGCATTGCCCTTTAACGCACGTGCAAGACGGAGAAAGAGCGAGTGCAGGGCGCCAAGAAAAGGGAGAAGGAATGAGTTATTAGGTGAGTGTGTGAGAGATAGATAGAGAGAGAGAGAAAGAGCGGGTACAGTTGCGTTGGTGTTATCGAAAGGTTACTTCCTTTGACAGTTTTAGTGACGGAATGGCATGGAGAGATAATGAAGGGGCAGGGTTTAGGGTTAGGTAACAATAGTTTTTGGGGGGGAAGGAAGGTCAATTAAGTTACAAACTATAACAAAATCAAACAATTGGTCTAGGGCTAAGAAACAAAACCAAACGAAACTCTGCTTAAAATTATAATAAATATATGTGTAGGATCGTGCACACAGAGAGTATCTTTCTAGGTATACAATACATACGTACATATAACTAACATCGAATAGGGTGTGTGTATGTGTGTGTTTTTCTTTGCATTTCTGCTAGTTGTGGCTCTTAACTATACATATACATATACATATATAGGTCGAAACTGAAAAAGGAAAGCAGGGTTAAAGTACGAGGAATGTGTGCGGTAAAATAATAGGGGCAACTTAAACATTTATGGGCATTGATCGGCACATACACACACGCACACTCCATCTCCAGGAGTGTAATGGAGTGTGTGTGTGTGTTGGGGCCCCGACTTAACTAGCACTTAATCCTAGGACTCGATCTTCGAGGTGTACAAAAAATAAATGGGGGGTTTTGTGAAGAGGCCAGAGGTATGATGTAAACAAAGTAATGTTAGGGGAATTGAGCATAATGGATAGTTCTTGTCATATATACATACATATATATGTAAATAAATATATATATATATATATATGTTTATATATATAGTTTATGCATAATAATAAGAATAATATATAAAAATAATCACAGACTCGGATTTGCTGATTGGAATCGTTTCTTGTTTCTTGTTTCGCTATTCGTTTTGTATGTTGTATTCCACTACGAGGAGTGTTTGTTCGTTCGTTCGTTTCAGTTTTCTGTGGGAACGACACTATGTCTTAGGGCTAGAATCACTTGGAATAACTACAGAATGGTTGTGTACAGTTATGCCGTTCCATGCTCGTAGTTATGCATGTAATAGAATTGTTTTTATTAGTCCATATATTATTATTAAATATATATATATGTATATTATATCATATTGTGTGTAGCATTACGATTACTAGAGTTATACGAATACGACTGCTGTTGGGTTTTTTTATGCGCTTCCACTCATCATCTTACGCTTACATATCTTGTTCTAGCTTTAGTTTGCGACCTACTAAAAGTTACACAGCTTGAAGGGAGGCCCAGGCAGGACCTCCCTTTCACATATGCTATGTTATAGGCTATATATATTATGTGTTTTCTCTTGTTAGATAAATAAATGTGTGTGTGTGTGTGTGTGTGTGTTACAATGTTAGAATTATTCAAGGACAAGCTCTCATGTTTGGACTTGCTTGGGATTCGCACACAGTACATGTCATCAATTTCTTCACATCTCTCTCTCTTAGTTCTTTGTCTAATTAGCTTATGTCGATCTCATTTATATATATATATATATCTATATATTTGACTCATTAACATAGTACTGAGCTTATCACTAAGTGGTTTGTCTTGCGACACACATTATATAGTATGTTCCATGACCTTTCGAGGATTTAAGTAAGGATGGTTATAGTTAAACAATCTCTCTATAGTCTAGGTATTTTTCGCCTTCAAAGGGAGTGAGTGAGAGTGAGTTATGGCTGTTGTCCTAGATCGAACGGATGTAGGCGTACATTTATAGGGTTTACGTTTACATAAAGTGTGTGTGTGAGGCTAAGCGGATATTTTGTGTGTGTAAGTGAGTGTGTGTATGTACAATTACTTAATTTACTTAATTTACTAGAGTTTATCTCGCTTTCCCTTCTGTGTGTGTGTGGTGTGTGCTAAAGGAGACGCTACTTATGCTTGTATCTGATCTGGCCCTGATCTTGTGTCTTTGTCTGGGTACTCTCTGTGTATCATGGTACAATTATAGAAGGTAGCCTCCTCTATTTGTTCTGTCACTCGCTTGGTATCTCTTTCTAGCGCATGTCTCTCTGTATTCAACGATGATGAGGCTACCTTCTATAGTTGTAACATGCTCTCTGCCTTCCCCTATTCCCCCTTTCAAAAGCGGTACCGTCATTTCCGTTTCCGTTCACGTCTATTCTTCTTCTGCATTTTGCTCAGGCCATTATGGTATTGCGTTATGTGTGCATTTTGTTGATGCTACAATAATTCAAGTTTATTTGGTGTGACAAAAGTATACACGAGTACATACACGAGTTGACAAGCAAAACAGGGTTCTTTTGCCTGTGGTTAATGGTAGTTGTTATTTGTTTAAAAAAAAAAATAGAGAATAGAGAACAATCAACGGGACACAGTTTAAAAAATACATAAAATACCAGATTTAATTTATAATCAAGCTCCACAACAGAAGAGCCTGTCTGGCAGTCTCTCCTGCGGGATCCTAGGAAGGATAACACAAACGTGATCTTGATCAATAGAAGCAAGACGCTGAGCTTTAAACTTAAACTAAACTAAATTGAAGTATTTATACAATCGATGCAAGTAAGTCTATAGAAAAGGGTTTATGGTCAAATTTATTCCTACTACTAGTATTATTATTATTATTATTATTATTATTATTATTATTAATATTATTAGAGGCATGCAGAAATTTGCACTTTTCTCTGTTGCCCTCCTAATGGGGATTGTGGGCGTGTGTGTCTTGTTTTCCAGGTCAAGCTTTAAGCATATATATCCCACTTAAGTCTAGATTTAAATACAATCTGTGGTTAAGAAAACGAAGCACGCTTTAGTCATTGAAAAGATACTTTTTGTACAGTCACTAGACCAACGGATATGCACGCTTGTGCATGTCGCCATAGAGTACTCACCAACTAAGATGATCAAGGGTTTATATATATATATATAATTCTACAACATGTGTGTATGTGTGTGTGTGTGTTGTGTGTTAAAGTGTTGCAACTTTATAACTTAGAGCTAAAGTTCCTTCAACTTTATCCTTAACCTATTCCTCTCCTCCTCGCTCCTCGCTTCTCAGCATCATCGCACATCGTTTATCCACAATCTAGATAGGAGAGGATAAGAGGAGAGTTATCCTCTCTTCCAACGGATCCGTATCCGTATGCAAAAAAAAAAATATATATATATAGTTCATGATTCACATTCTAAGCTTGCTCTTAAGCTATCCTTCTGCGATTACTGCTCCTGCTGCTCCCTCTTGTCCCGTCAATCGTGCTTGAGTACGACGCGAGCGGGCGCCTTGGAGCGCTGCTTGTGACTGCTACCGCCTCCACCGCTGCCGCTGCCGCTGCCTCCTCCTCCTGACGACGCCTGCCGCTTCTCCAACCTATCAAAGATGCCGCCTCCGCCTCCTGCTCCTGCTCCAGCCGAACTGCTGCCTCCGCTGCTCTTCCTCTGCTGTGCATGCTCCTCCCGCTGTCTCCTCTCCCGCTGCCTGCCGCCATGCGAGGACTGCTGCTGCTGCTGCTGCTGCTGATCTCCGCTGCCATTGCTGGTGGGCTTCAGCACCACCCGCCTCTGGCCGGAGCCAAAGCTGGCCCCTGACGCCGCCGAGTTGCCGCCGCGCAGCACCTTTTGGTGGCGCTTCACCACCAGAAGCTCCGGCGTGGCCGATCGCTTGCTACTGGCCTTCTGGGGCGGTGGCGATGGCGTGGCCAGCAGGCGATCCTCCTCGTCCAGCAGCAGGTCATCGTCATCGTAGTCCAGTTCCACCTCATCGTCACTGGGCGTGCCCAGGCGCAGCATATCGCGCGGCTTGGGCGGCGTGCCACCAGCCGCGGTGCCAGCTACGGCCACAGCTCCGGCTCCTGCGCCAGCTCCACTGGTTGCTGTCCTGGCCGGCGCCGCTGCACTCACCGGCTGCTGCTGCTGATGATGGTGATGATGCTGCTGCTGCTGCTGCTTGGAGGAGGGAGCCAGGTGCTCTGTTATACTCCGCTTGGCCTCTGGCGCTATTTTCGCCGCTGTTAGTTGCTTGCGTGTCGGCTGCTGCTGCTGCGCCTGCGACGCGGCCTGTCTGTGGCGGCCACCGTTGCCCGTCTCCTGGTCATCGCGACGCTTCAAGGAGATGACCTTGCGGTCGTGACGCAAGGCAGCACCTGCTGCTGCTGCTGCTGCTGTTGCTGCTCCTGCTGCTGGCGCTGCTGATCCCTGCCCGCCGGCGGCGGTGGCGGCTGACTCTTGGTCATCGTCGGCTGGCGAATTGTGCTGCTCGGCGCGTTTTTCCTAGAAATTTATATTTCGTTTTTTGTGGGCTTTTCTTTTCTGTTTTCTTGATTTTCTGCTAAGCTAAGGTGTGAATAAGTGTTAGCTCTGGCTTCGGTTGCCGAAGGACTAAGTACCCTGGCAGGGGTGGGCTCCATGGAGGAGCGTTACTTTTTTTTTTCCTTTAATATTATAATATTAATTTATATTCATTACCTGCCTAGATGTTAGTCTAAGGTTTATTTGAAATATCTTTCTTCTCTTCTACTCCTAGAAATATTCCGTTTGCAATTCACTTTTTGTTCTAGATCAGTGCGCTTCCAGCTCATGCTACAACTATAGAAGGTAGCCTCGTCGAGAGAACTTCTCTCTCTCTTTTAAGGACTCTCTTTGTTCTGTCATTCGCTTGCTATCTCTTTCTTGCGCATGTCTATGAAAATATTTAGAGTCCTGAGCGAAGCGGATAAGGCTACCTTCTTTAGTTATACCATGTTCCAGCTCATTTTATTATTTATTATTTTATATTATTGTAAATGCACTTGCTACAGGAAAAGCAATCGTGATATACAGTGGCGCACTGAAGTCTACACGCGACCTGTTTTATTTTCTTAATTATTATTTTATGTTCCTTGTTAAATCTTAACTTTAAAACTTAGTAGCAAAATAAACTGAAAACAGGTAGGGACAAAAGTGTACCTACACTTCGTTGGTAAGCTGCTTCTGATATTATTTTTAACTTAAACCTAAACTGAAAGGAAATCTAATGACTGCGAAAATTTGTTTGATAAAAAATAAACAAAAATAAAATAATACAAAAAAAAAAACAAACAATAATAATAAAACAATCAGCAAAATAGCTTACATTATTCAATCATATTATTATACATATATTCTTATTATTTATTTTATTATTATCTTTAGCTTTTTATTTATAATTATTATTATAATTAATTATGATCAGAAAATATAAAAGAAATTATATGGCTAAAAAGCTATATTATTAAATTGAAGCTGTTTCTGATATTATTTTTAGCTAATACCTAATCTGACTGTGTTTCTCGAAAGGAAATTCATATGACTGCGAAAATTTGTTATAAAACACATTTATGATAAACAAAAACATCCGGCAGAAATACAATATTATGTAATAAAAGCTGTTTCTCATATTACTTTTAGTTAAAACCTAACATTGCTTGTGCTTTACTTGATATTTAGCTTTGGGAGGGAAATTCCTATGACTGATAATGATTTATAATTATTATTATAATTAATTATGAAAAAGATAAAACCAAACATACGGCATAATAAGTAAATTGTGAAATTTAAACAAATGAATGATACAAACTTATTTATAACAACTTTTCTTTCTTTCAGAAGTAAGCCGCGTTCAAAGAATCTTGCCCATAGAGACTTCTCCCTCATCCGTAATAAAGTAAACCAAAACTTTAAGACACATGCTTCCTATTTGGTCCAGGAGCTAGCTAAGAGATCCAAAAATGTTTGCGCTTCAACATATTACAAGAATAACTCCTAACACTGAAGAATTCCTAAGCAAAACTCATCACCTAAAACCTGTGATAAGCGAGAGAACCTAGAACCTCGTGCAATTAGATTCGAGGTCGCAGAAAAAATGATCTAGACAAGGATATTAAGTTCTAGATAATTAGATATAGATAGATGGATAATGTTTATAGATATAGATATATATATCATCCGTAAGGAGCTCTCTTATCTATTTTTTTGTTGATAACTTTGAAAGTTTAAAAATGAATGAAGAAGTTATTTGGTTTCTTAAAAAACGTATCGCTGATTTGCTCACTCTCAGTGTTCGCGAGCGCTCAACCGAATCCCTCTTTAAACAGAGAGCGCATACAGATCTTTCGCAACCATTGCCAGAGTACTAACAAGTACTGTGTGAATGTATCAGAAAGCTAAGCTAGGACTCACCTCATGGAGTTTCTCCTCGGCTGCGCGCCTCCGCTTGAGCTCCTTGTCCCGCATGATCTTCTCGCGCAGCTGCTTCTGCTTCTCGATCTCCAGGCGGTAGTTGCGCGTCTCCTCGTCCTCGTCGCTGGGCTGCAGGCGAGAGATAGACCAGGATTTCAATAGAGTCACATCCAGGAGTGTGTGCTGAGATCTCACTTACCGCAGTACGGCTGCCCGAGTCCGAGGTCCGGCCACGCGGCTCGCCGGAGAACGGGTTTCGGTTGCCGCCGGCAGAGCCAGGAGAGCCACTGCGACGTCGCTTGGGTGGGGCTGCGCCGCCTGAAGCTCCTCCTCCGCCTCCACCGCCACCGCTGGCTCCTTGGCCACCACTGCTGGCGCTTGTGCTGCTGCCGCCGCCACCTCGATTCTCGTCCCTGTCGCGGCTAGATGCCCGCCGGAATCCTCGACCTCCTGCCGCCCGTCCAGTGACGCCATAACGCTCACGGTCACGTTCCCGATCCCGCTCTCGTTCCCTCTCCCGCTCACGTTCCCGCTCCCGCTCGCGTTCTCTGTCCCGCTCCGTGCGCTTCACCGGCGAGTAGCTGCGTCCCCGGGAACGGCTGCGACTGCGCGTGCCTCTTCGCCGCTCGCCCGCCTGCCCGGAAGCGGCTCCCGAGCCGGAGCCAGAGCCAGCCGATGGCGGCGAGCGTTCCATGCGCCGCTTCTCGAAGTACTGCCGGTTCTTGTTGATGAACTCCTCCTGCTGGCGCAGCAGCTCCGCCTCGCTGTTGATGGCCGGCATGAAGTGCGTCTCCTTGATGAACTTGTTGGTGGCCGCCTCGACGCCGCCCTTGAAATTCGGATTGATGAGCACCTTGCTGACCCGCGGCACCGCCGACGAGCTCTGCTGCTGCTGCTGCGGCGGCGGTCCGTTTGGCGGTGGCTGCTGCTGCTGTTGGCCAGGATTGCCGCCAACCTGCTGCTGCTGCTGCGATGGATGACCCAGCGGTGGCTGCAGCTGCTGTGGTGGCTGCTGCTGCTGCGATTGCTGCTGCTGCTGCTGCGGAGGCGGTGGCCCTCGCATGCCCATGCCATTGGCATAGTTTGGCGGGGCACCGGGCATCATGTGCGGCGGCAGGGTCTGGAGCGGCGGTCGCGGCATGCGCGCCGTGTCACCCTGCGGCCGCCAGCCGTTGTGCGGACGCATAAACTGCGGCGGATGCTGCGGCGGATGACCCTGGTCGTAGCCATAGGGCGGGGCATTGCGGTAGAGGGGCGGCCGCATGCCCGACGGCGATTGCTGGTGCGGTGACTGCTGATGCTGCTGGTGCGGCCCTGGTCCCGGTCCTGGTCCCAACAAGGCTCCATTGCGGTAGCCACCACCGCCGCCGGCATTGGGGGCATAACCCATGGGCGGCGGCTGCAACAGACCCACCCGCACCTGCTCGTGCGGATGCGGCAGCAGGTGGGGCGGCACACCGCCTCCGCCACCGCCTCCGCCTCCGTTCGGGTTGTGGCCATGGTGCATCATGTGCGAATGCGAGGGATTGTGGAGGGGAGAGGCGGGAGCGCTGTTGTGTGGCTGTTGTGTGTTGGTCGGTGCTTGTTGTGGTGACTGGTTGGGTGGCTGACCTGGCGCGTACTGGCCTGGAATGGGAATGAATGTGGGCTTGTTCAGTGTCTGCTGTTGAGCAAGGTGTGCGGGATGGGAGGGATGGGTGGGGGGCAGCAGGGTGGACAGGGTGAGGGGGGACAGGGGAAGCAGACAGGCGGCGGGAGCCAGGTGCTGCTGTTGCTGCTGCTGCTGGTGGTGTGGAGATGGTGGTAGTGGTGGAGCATTACCCGGCATGCCGTATCGCTGTGGTGGCGGCTGCATTCCGGCCATGCCCATGCGCTGCTGCTGCTGCTGCTGCGGCGGGACACCGAACATGGGCGAGGGATTGCGCAGCAGGTGATGGCGTGTCCCGATCCCGCGTGGCGGCTTGCCCATCTGATTCTGCTGCTGCTGCTGCTGCGGGCCATGCATGTAGCGTCCGCCTCCGCCTCCACTGCCGCGCTGCTTGTCTGCAATTTGGAAGAGGAGAACGGTTAGAGCAAAGATCTGGGCATATTGCCCGGCCAGAATCCCCACCTGAGTGGCCGTGGTGACGGCGCTGCTGCTGGTGCTGCTGGTAGGGCGACATGTGGCTGCTGTGCTCCTGATGGTGCCGCACATGACTGTCGGCACGCTCGCTGGCCGTCTTGTAGTTGGTACGCTCTTCGCGCTCCTCCTCGTCCTCGCGCGGATCGGGCAGCTCCGAGACCACCGAGGCGGAGCTTATGCTGGGCAGGCTCTCCTGCGAGGACGCCAGCAGCGATGAGAGTCCCGCCGGCTCGCCCTCGCTGGGTTGGTCGCCGGACTCTGCAGCGGCGGACTCCTCGCTGCCGCCATTGTTCGTCGTCTTCTGCGCTGTGGAAGCCGCCTCCTCCTGTCTAGGCGCCTTGGGGGCTTCCTCAGCCGCGGGCTGCGGCACCGGCGGCGGCTGCTGCTCTGCCAGGAGATCTGCGGTTGCGCTGGTGCTGGGTGTAGCCGCCACTGCTGGCCTCTCCTCCTCCTCCGCGCTGGCTGTGGGCTGCTGTGTCGCCGCTGGCTTCTCTTTGGCTGCCACAAAGCTGGGCGGTATGCTGCTGGCGGGAGCTGTGGGAGCGGGCGTGTAGGCGGGAGCAGGAGCAGCCGATGGAGCAGAAGCGGCGGCTGGGGCCGGGGCTGGAGTATAGGGCTCTGGGACAGCTGCGGCGGCGGCGACGGCGACAGCGGCGGGAGCCACAGACTCTGTGGCTGCAGGAGCAGAGGCTGAAGCACCTACTGCTCCGCGACCAGCCTGCAGCTGCTCCTTGTGCTTGCGTTCGTGCTGGCGTATCTGCTCTTGGGCCCACTCCTCGGCCTCGGCGCGCATCTGCTGCTTGACCTCGTTGGTGACATCCTTTTCGAGCTCTGAAGGGGGGAGAGGGGAGAGGGGAGAGAGTGAACGCTAAGATCGGGTGGGGGATCACAGAGAAGAAGCCAACTTTACTCACCTTCGTCCGAGAGTAGCAACTCATCCTCGTCGGCGCCGAGCAGGGTCTGGTCATCGATGTCGTCTCCCAGTTCATAGTTGAGCAGGTCATCGCTGCGGGAGTGGGGGAGCGGGGGGAGAGCAGGGCGGAGTGGGGGAGAGAAAGCAAAAAAAGAAAAAAGGAAGCCAAGGTGAGATTCTGTTCCCTGCGAAATTCCATTGAAAAGCCAACGAGCGCACGCACACAGGCGCACTGCACCCCGCTCGCACGCACACACTCGCTCCGGGGGCATTCACTCACACACACAACAGAGGCACACAAACACAAACACACACACATACTGGTGCAAACACCTCGAAAATGTTATACACATGAACGCACACGCACTCCAACGAGGCGGCACACACACACACACATACACCACCCACTAGGCATGGCATCGGTGGCCAGCGATCGCGACGCAGCGATGCCAGGAGCATCACACCATCCCGCCCGCACCCTGCATCCATCTTGCACACTTTTCCCCCCACGGACACTTACTTAATGTCCGACATTTTGGCTGCGGCCAGTGCCAGGGCAGCTGTTGACACTCGACGACGACGACGACGGCGACGACGGCGGCGGCGGCGCGGGTGTAAGTGTGTGTGTTATTTGGAGAAGTAGAACAGCGACCGTCTACTGGCTGCAGGGGCCCATTTAATGCATTTTGTGTTGGTTTTTTAGATGCTGCAGCGGGATGCACTCGGAGAAATGTATGCAAAAACTTCGTTTCTATTTTTTTTTTCACACAGGTCACTGTCAGTTTTCAGAGGGATGCAATCGGTGTGGCCGTTTCCCACAAAATCCCATATTTTCGCCCATATTTTGGGATTATGGAAACACTCAGTACTGGTCACACTCGAATTTTGGCGAAGCAGCTGATGTGTTTGGTATAAAAACAATAATAATAATCACTTAAAAATTATAATAATTGAATTTATTTTTATTTATTTATAGTCCCGACGCAACCGATAAGTAGTAATTAAATAAGGCAGATTTTCTGTAATTTATTATCGTGTGTAATTTATTATTTCTTAGTATGGTAGATAAAATAAAATCTTTTGTATTTGTTAACACCTCCTTTGGATATATCAAATCGCACGATGTATTTTATTTTTTAAATTTAAAAATACATTCTAAAACAAAAACACAAAATATATTTTAATGGAATTAAAATTTAGGGGACAAGTTTCAAATATTAAGGAATTGATTATTTTAAATGAATTTTTAAGGTACCTCCGCTTCTCGAATCCACCCAGAAACAAAATAAAATAATAGTGTATTCAATTGCTAACACGTAGTTACTTTATTTTGTTCAATTTAATTGATTATTTACGAAATAAATTAAAAATTAAAAATCCCACCGTTCCACTTTGATGCTAGCTCATCGTGCGATAGTTATGTATACGACACGATATATCGGAAAATGTTTCAGTGGTATATTTTTTGGTATATATTTTTAGAGTCGGACGGTATAATTAATCGATTACCTCGCGCTGACACCGGCGCCTTTCTTTTACATCTCTAGCAGCCGGAACGTCAAGTTCACATTTTGCTTTTTTTTTTAAGCTTTTTGGGGAATTTTCCCGGAAAACTACGACCGCAACGCACCAGAAGAGCGCGCAGCATGTCGACCGTTCCCAAGCCTGCCAAGGATAGCGTGGACAACAGCCAGGCTGATGGTAAATACGATGAGGAGCTGTTGGAGCAGATTGATGCCTGCCAGAATGAAATAGACGCAATGAACGCCAATGCCACCGACGAGATTCTCAAGGTGGAACAGAAGTACAACAAACTGCGCGAGCCCTGCTACGAGCGGCGCCAGGAGCACATCAAGCGTGTTCCCAACTTCTGGATGACGGCCATCATGAACCACCCGAAGATATCCAGTGTTCTGGACGAGGACGAGGAGGAGTGCCTGCACTCGCTGAGCAAACTGGAGGTGGAGGAGTTCGAGGACATCAAGTCGGGCTACCGCGTCAGCTTCCACTTCGACGAAAATCCCTACTTCGAGAACAACGTGCTCACCAAGGAGTTTCACCTGGAGACCCTGTCCAACAGCACGCCCATCCAGTGGAAGGAGGGCAAGAACTTGCTAAAACAGATACTGGAGAAGCCCCCTCGCCCCGACAAGAAGCCCAGCTCCATGTACAAGTCCTTCTTTGACTGGTTCTCGGATGACACCGATATCGTCGACGACAAGATCGGCCTATTGATAAGGGACGAACTCTGGCAGAATCCCCTTCAGTATTATCAAGCTCCCGAGTTTGAAGAAGATGTGGAGGACAACGGAGGAGAAGGCGAGGGAACATGAGACTGGGGACTTGAAGACGATAAATAAATAAATAAGCTCGAACCAATCGTATATATAGTTCCTTCATAAGAAATTGTTTTGTTTATTTTTTATGGCAGTGAAAGGGATCTACATGGTAAGCAAGGCAGTGAGTACATGCTCATGTTCTTCCAGAAACCTCTTCATGCTCACAAGGTGTCTCAAATCGTCGAATATTGTATTTAATTCTGAATTGTTAGTCATTTGCCAGCTTATCTTCGCCTAATATAGATCCAGTACATTTTAATATATAATAAAACTTATATGTAGGCCGGCGAAAATCCTCCAGCTGAACCCTCCACGAGGGTGCCGGCTGGGCAATGGGCGCTGCCTAGCT